>JABFEB020000077.1:2653387-2678656 GCA_019775895.2 Stomatorhinus ivindoensis | reverse complement strand
TCGGCCAGCTCTCACCTCCTCCCTCAGCTCGTACTGCTCTATCAGCTTCCTCAGCTTGTCGGCCAGCTCTCACCTCCTCCCTCAGCTCGTACTGCTCTATCAGCTTCCTCAGCTTGTCGGCCAGCTCCATGTTCTCCTGCCGCAGTTTGCCGTTGTGCACGTTGTGCTGCTCCATCTGCGCCTCGATCTCGTTCAGCGTCATCTGGAAGTGCAGCGTCACCTCCCTTCTCCGCTCCTCATACTCCCGCAGCCTCTGGGTGTTGTCCTCCTGCACGGGACGGACGGCGAGCGTGGATGGGGGGCACGGTGGCACGGCACCGAATGCGGTTCACGCGGCACGACCACCGGAGGGGGAGCAGGCTAGCCTGCTTAGCGCCCCGCTACCTTCAGGGTCTTGTTGTGGCGCTGCAGCTCCCGGCAAAGACTCTCCAGCTTGCTGCGGGCCAGGATGGCCTTGCTGTGCTCCCCCTGTAGGTGGATCTTCTCCTTCACCACCTGCGACTGCTTCCTCTGCAGACCCTTCATCTGCTTCTGCATGCTGCGCCGTTCCTCAAGCTGCCAGAGATGGACAGCAGTCAAAGGCAAAAGCAATCAGAATTCGGAAACACACACACACACACGTCTACTGCGTTTAGTTATCCCGTCGCACGTTTCAACAAATCAAACCACCCCCCAATAAAGCCTGCCTCATTTTCTCCAGAACATCACAAGGGCTCGCGTGAGGAGCAATGGTAAACTCACGGCTGAAATGCTATACGGACAATTGCCCCGACGGATCACGGTGTCTTTCTGCTCGGAGCCTAGCGTGCCCTGTTATGAGTTATGATCACACGCCCAACATCATCAGGTAGTTCAGCACCCAATAAACCAGAAAGAATGACATACAGGAGGTTTTAAGTAGCATGTCTGCATGAGGGTGTGTCACATAAGCTAATCACCCAGCAGCAGCCAATGAGGGCACCACTCACCAGATCAGCGTACTTCTTACACAAAGCTGCTAGCTTCTCCTCAGGGGTAGAGAGAGTATTTAGAGCTTGCATCAGTAGCAGAACCTCTTTCCCTGTAAGCAAGGGGAGTGTGAGTGAAGAAAGGTCATTTCAGACATTTTGTACAGAATGGGGACTCCCAGCCTGACATTTACCCAGCCCCTTCTTGTCTTTGCTTTTGTTGCTGTCGGGGGCCACTTCGCCATCTGGGGGGTCTATCCGGCAGTCTTCACGCCCTGGAGTCTCCCCCCTAGATATCTCCTGGTAGCAGGGCATGTCCAGCTCGTCCGCAGAGGGGGTCTCCAGATCGGCCAGATCGAGAGGCTCTCCAGGTCGGACCAGAGACCGGGATGCCACCTCCATCACACACATACCCGTCGACTCCATTATTCGGCTTCCAAACTGGCGGGGGCACACAAAAAAAGTTAAGTTTTACACTCATTTTTTGTGAAACTGTCCCTTAAGAACTCTTGTTACGTCATAACTCCACCTGACCTCCGCATAACTTAAAAATATTTTTAATCGAGGTCAGGACAGCTGGTGACAACCAAAATATTCACTTGTTTACTTAATAATTTCAGCTTCGGAACTGAAGACCTGAGGGGTGTAGAGGACGGTTTCGGCGAGGCTGGGGACCCCGCTGTCGGACCACGTGTCGGTAAACGGCCCGCCGATCACACGGGGCGTCCGCCGCCATGCAGCTGATCCTGGGGACTATGGCGAGCAGCCGCTGCGCACCGGAGCCGCGCAAAACCCGCCACTTCGAACGCCTCCAGCAGCAGCACGTTAATAGGACATGTCGCACTGCGCGGAGACCCGCAACAAACTTACCGCACACTGGCCGTACTGCGCCTGATGACGCCGCTGCCAAATAAGAACAACACGAGGGAAATAGGGGCACAAAAACACGCAGGGGAACAGACTGCCTGTGTTGTGGGCTGGGAAATGACGGCCATGCGGGTGTGTTTCCTAACAGTGAGACACGGTGGCCGCCGTTTTAAGTGCGGCATTATTAAACCGTTTAATTAAACTAGACTTCTGCTTAGTTTGCGGCAGGGAAGCGTTTCCAAGCCGCCCTAAAGTGAAATGGCGTACGTTTGATACCATGTGGGCCTCAGATCACATTTGAAACGCGTAGATACATCAACATGACCTACACTTTTACCCCCTCGGCTGCATATAAATCTCTCTCTATATATATATATATATATATATAACAACAACAGAAATTACAACCACGGAAACTGAAACCACAACCATATACTCCGGCTTTATTCAGTTCGATCAAAACCCCAGTTTCCCAGTTAAAACGCCAATCTGGTACAAACGGAACACGTTATATATTCATTCCACCACAAACCGCAAATACAAACGCCTAGCTAGCAAAGTTACAGAAAGGCATGGGCACGGCCAAGTCGCTATTGCCGTGACCTGCCGTGCGGACGGCGCGTCTCCCCGACGCGCTTCCTACGATTCCCGGTTCGGACTCGCCCCGTTCCGCGGCATTTGCGGCTGCCGGACCTGCCGCCCCGCTAAGCACTCAACCCCCGGCACTGCGGCCCGAAAACTCAACGGCAGTATAGCGGCGATCGGTACCTGAACGTTTTCGCTGTTTAAATCGACCCTGGCATCTGAGCGCGTCGCCATGTTGTGACGAAACACGGGAGGGGGGGTTACTGGGAGCTATGGGATCGCCGGGCTGAGCGCGCCGACCTTACCAGTTGCCTTTAGTGCAAGATCTATGTTTTGCGTGAAAAACGAGTGGCGATGCATTGACTAGAAGGAAATCGGCTAACGATGATACCGGTTATTGTTGGTCTGCGCAATCTAGCCGTATAAATTAATATTGATACAATTCATTTAGATATTTCGAGTAAAAGAACTAAATCGACTTAAAGGTGATCTGCATGTAACAGTTAGGAAGAAGTGTTCCATTTTTCATTTCGTTCATTTGAATTAGTCGAGATATTTATGAAACATTTATTTCAGCCCCGCCGTGTCAAAGTATTTATTAAAGTAAATATTAATACAAGAACAGAACAAGCTATATTTACTTAGCAGCACAGAAATAAGATATTCCATCGTTATAAGAAAAATCAAAAGCTTAGAAATTTTTAATAGGATACATTGTCAAGTACTAATAATATTTCTAAAAGAATCAAATCATTTCCAAGAACTATTCATTTACAGATTTAATTAACAATCAACAACAAAATAATTACCAAAACTTCCCACCAGATAAGAAACATGAATTTTAAAAAGTGACAAGTTCTGCTGGTGAGAGAGTTGGTTGTTAGGGATCCAAGTTGCTTAGAAATTCATGTTCTTGATGTGTGACCATCGGGCGTGACTGTGACGAGGTGCCCTGAAAGCCACTACTGGTGCCTTTCAGCATGTCTTGCGGGAGTGCTAGGAACGGAAACTTAGCACAGAGTAGGAATGAACAAAAATGATGCAAAAACATCTCCCACATCAAAGAGTAAAATAGAACATGCAAGATGTGTGCAAGGTGTGTTCTCCATCAGTATAACAAACAACTCAAAAAAAAAATCAATAATCACAGCAATTTGTAACATTGAGTCAAATAATGTAACAACAGTGCTGTAGAATATTACAGCCAGGTTGCAAATTGGCACTTCTGGACTGTGCCCTACAAAATAAATACTCCATCTGGACAGTGACGGAATCAGTTTCAGAATGAAAGGCATCTCATGTTGAAACATTTGTAATGTTACTACAACGTTTAACGTCCAACACATCATGAAAAGCCCACCAATGAAATAGAACACATCTGCTCACACGGGGTTCTGGAAAACGTTCTGCTGTCTCCTAAATGCATGACTGACAGAGTTTATTACTTTGGTGGTCCCAGGCTGTGAGGGGGCTTTAGATCAGCTTCTTCACATCGCTCCCGTTACGAACCACAAGGCCGAGCTTCTCCCCGCAGCTGAGGCTAACTCTCTGCCTGCAGCATCTCCTCGATCTCCTTGTCCCAGTTCTCGTCCCGGTTCTCCGAGTCGGCCACCACCTCGTACTCCTGGAGCTCCTGCTGCAGCTCCTTCTCCCAGTCAGCTGGTTCCTCTGTCAGTGGAGAACACCCAGGTGGGTCAGGTCATGGCATCTACCATTCAGCGGGCCCCCACCTCAGCACTCAGAGGGTTAAAGACAATAATCGAGGTATGAGAACCGCTGCTCTGCATAAGGACAGCTTCACAGTAAGTTTACCTGCTAATTTACTCTAGCTAATTTATTTACAAACTGAAGGTTATTTCAGATTCATCTGTCAGCAATTTTGAATGTAACAGGTATGACACAAATAACCTATTTGCAAATTTCACCAAATTCAAGTTGGGCTTAAAAACCTCACAGCTCATGTGGTACTCATACAGTGTAAACAATGTTCCACATGGTGCATGTGATCATGGTGATAAAGGAGATGAGGGTGTGTAACATGGCAGGTGGTGTGTTACCCTCTGGATCAGCACCCCCCTCCTTTTTGTCCAGCACCAACTGCTCCATCTCCTTCCGAAGGTCGTCCTTATTGATGCTGCACGAGTCGAAGGCGTCGCTCACGAACTCAGACACACCCGGGCTGGTGGAGATTTCCTCTTCATCCGGCTGTTCAATGAAATAACAAGCACTTCAACGCTAAAACCTAAATGCTAAAACTACCTTGAAACCGCAAGCGCACTTTATTGTTCATCATTTACTGCCAAATCAGGCATCAAATTCAATATAGTCAGTTCTACAGCTGTAAAATTCACCATTCTCTCACTGTGGATTTAATGATAAAACTCCCCTGTGTGATATAATAACCATGTGCAATATCAACCATTAAGGTTTACACCCCTCATTGCGATTGGTGTGCCGTTTGTTTATTGTATTGAATCTGTTCCTGCACTTTGTTGCGTCGTACCCTGCTGTATGTTGGTTCACATTGCTTAGTTACCTTCTCAGTGTTGTTGAATCTCTGCACTGTCTATTTATCTCACTGCCTGTTTGCACCTTGTGATGTTCAGTGTCACTCCTTACTATGTGTTGCACTGGGGCTGTAGTGCGACAATGTCTCATCACACTTTGTACATTTGACAGTAAAGTGACCTTGAACGCAAAATCCACAAGTACAAGTCAAAATAAAGGCAGAAAACCTAGATTAATTACATCAGTAGTTAATTACAATACGATCCGACAGTATAGCTGACTACATTTCATATCCATGCATCAGAATCACTCAATGCCTCTCTCGCCCTCCACTGAAGGCTGCTCTACTCTCTGGGTTGAGCATATCCGTTTAGCATTCCAGGTATGTGGCCAGGGACACTGGCTGTGGTTTGAACCCTTATACTGACTCTGAAGGCATGTTCTTCACATATGACTGTACCTCTCAGTGACTGTTGCACTGTAATGATGAGACTGCCATCATTCAGATTAAAATAAGAAAGAGAGAGAGATTGCATCCATTTGTCATTTTCACATAAATCATTTTGTAGTTCAACAGACTTCTGCCAACTAGCGTTTTGTACTCATTCCTGTGGTCACTGTCATCATTATAAAGATACATTTAGGGTAACAGGCCACCAATCAAACAGAAATCAGGACTCATACTTCATTGGGCTTTGACTGGCTTTTGATGGCTGTGGGAGGGGTTTTTGGTCTGATGTTTTCTGAAAGACAAAAATGTAAATAAAAAACCCGAATCTTAAGCTTTACACAGTACTTTACAAGTTTGGGAGCAGTAGCTCATATTTAAAATCAATCAGTAAAAAACTAATGAAGCCTTTCTGGAATTTACAATGAGTATTTTCCTTTTAAAATTACATAGATCACAAGGTGTCCAAAACGATTAGAAACTGCGAGAATTACTGGGTCCATGAAACCGATCACAAAAAGCATATTTTGTCAAATAAATTTAATACGTTGTTATCTATTGTCTTTGATGTCAGCAAATCCACTTAGATAATAAAAAACAACCATGTGAGTCTAAGTGCATATTTTAGTCACTAATTGCTCCAAAGTTTGAGGTTAGTGGAAGTTCAGCTTAGTCGCGAGTCTCTAGGACCCAGCCTAAGGGCCACTTCCCTGGATGAGCAGCGTGCAGAAGCACCTGTGAGGTTGGCGCCCTCTGCGCTCCCGGGACTCGCCTCCTCCCTCTTCTCGGCCGCCTGTTGCTGGGCAGCCAGGGCCGTGAGCTGAGCTGACTGCTTGATCAGCGAAACGCGGTAGAAGTAATTCCTCCAGAACACGTCCTCCTTTACACTGCAGACGGACAGCCAGTTAGACACCCAACCATAACCTGCGACAGACAAATTCTCCCGTGGTGGCCGTTTGACGGTCTTTGTGCCTCCTGGAATGCTGGGAAATGACAAGGCCTTTTCCCCACCCCCACCAGACAGTACCACACATATACTCACTGTTTGGGGACCAGGTCAAAGCGCATGCGGTTCAGCAGCTCATCCTCCTGGAGCATCACCAAGGCCACGGGGTACATCTGGTCAAAGTCAAAGTGGAACTGGACCCCGGCAGGTGGGTCACGCAGAAAATTTCTCCGGTCCTGAAAAGAACCAGGGGTGGTCATTGGTACACAAGGAATGCATCGTGAGCTTACACCGATGCAAGTCATTTCCATTTACGACCATATACAGAAAAAATGGCATTACATTTTATTTGACTTTACTGGAACCACTGCAACGGGAAGCATGTTTTTTTACAATTAAAAAATATTAATACATCTGGAAAATAGGGCTGCACGATATCACGATATAACCTCAATTATACGGCGCATGCGCAATAATCACCAGGCCTTCAGATGAGCCTATTTGATCGGAAGCAGCGTCTTCCCTAGCATAGGGATGCTGCTTACGCCCACAGTTTGATAAGCAGATTAGTACTATGTCTAAAATATTAATAAGACACGTAGTTAAACGCCCAGAGTTAGTAATCTGCATAAATTCTGCGTATCCTTATTAAATTCGGTTACCGGAGCATGTTACGTGTTACGGTTTTGGTAAATCATGGTAGCGATGAGCTCTGAAGTGGCGGTAAAGAAAGGGACGGCTCAGCAGCCATAACATTTTCAAAGAGGAGATTTCGTGGATAAACGAGGTACAAAGACACCGGTGGTGTGGCGGTACTTCCTGCAATTTATAGTCCGAAACGTTTATTAAAGAGAACAATACAGCAACTTAGTATTGAACGTCATGATAAGTCTCTCATTAATATTTTAGGCGTACGGAATTGTGGACGTAAGTAAATGTTCGTAGAGTACCGAAAATCCTGCATCTGGAGAAATGATAACGCCTGGTGATTGTTGCGCACGCGCCTTATAATTGCGATGTGATAGCGTGTACAAAAACAACTGAAGGGTGGACGATGCTGAAACACCACGTCTATCAATACTGACAGCCGACAGAGCCAAGATCTGTTGCTGTATGGTCTCCTCCTCGTTGTAGCCGACCCAAGGCGGCACTGCGGCATCTGAACAAAGAGGGTGGGGTCATTTAATAATCCTGCAATTTTACAAGACAACCGCAAGTTCTTACTCAAATATTGACGGATGATGAACTGCACTGAACCTCACCTGTCTTCCTTGCGTTCTTTTCTAGAACAAACTTTTCTTGTTCTTTCTGAAAGTCTCCCAAAATTGTCTGGGGAATAAGAAAAAACAAAATGTAGGAAATCGTGCAAATTATTCAGTGGCACCATATTACTGCACTCGCATCTTTGCATTTACCCCTGCATTTCAGGTGATGTAATGTCATGACAGCTTCTGACTGAAAAAAATACCTTGTCAATGATGCCATCCAGATTCCCTTCCTCCACACTTTTCTTTATAGTGTGCGCTGTCTCCACTACAGACTCCGATATTTTCTTGGTGGCATTACTGGCGAAGCTGTACAAGTAACCTTCCAAGAAACAAAACGAAATGCTGGGCAATCGGAACTAGATAAGATTTTAACAACTCTGAGCTATTAAGTTCTCCCCAAACGAGCTTGATGGGCCGAATGGCCTCCTCTCGTTTGTAAATTTCTTATGTTCTTATGTTCTTATTATGCCGTTAATTGCGTGGAATTTACGACAGAAAATCAGTCATATAAGATGGCAATTGTATTTTTACAGAATTCGTGATAAAATTAAGTACAGTTTTAATTTAATTTCTTTCAGCCTTTTACATCACTCTGTTAATCTCTGTGTGCTTTTCTTTGCAAGTTTCTGTTATTGTCAGTTCCGACTTTTACTTCAGAATACTTGAAAGACGGCCTTAGAGGCGTCTTTACGTTCACTAGTGTCAGTAAACTCAAGCATTATCTTTAAATATATTACAAATAAAGACATACATTAACTTTGAGGTACCGGAAAACACCGTCTTGTAGATAATATACAAAACGTTGAATCGTAAGCATGGCCTTTCTTCATGTCAACGACACTGGCTTACCACTGAGTCCCTTCGCCTGTTGAATAAGCTGCTGAGTTTGATCACCTTCATTTGCTTCAGATTCTACATTTCTCGCTTCGTCAATCTTTCCATCTACGGCCATGTGTTTGTTTACTTGTTCTACAGCTGTATCTTCTTCCACAACGACAGCATCGCGTTCATTTTCTCCATTGCTTGTCCCCGTGGACTTCTCTAAACCAAGCCACGACCCCCAGCCCTGAAACATCTTCGTTTGGTCGAGTGTCCGTCGTTTAATAACAAAAGACGGTGGCTTGTATTTACACTGCTATCGCAGTATGCGTCTTGCAGCATGAACGTCACCAGGAAATGCTGAACACGGTTCCCTTACGTAGGCCTACACTTCCGCGTTTGGCACAGCTGACACCGCGACGACTGGAAGGTTTGGACCCTTTCCCGACCCGTACAGGACCGAGATCGGGCTGATTCCATTGCCATGGAGACGTTTTCAGCGGAAGACGCCCTGACACTGAGATCCAGGAGCGTCACTAGAGATTTATGAAAAGGCTTTAAAATGATCAAACAAAACAAATATCACGAGTCACACGAATTTCATGACTACCGCACTCATTGCTAGTAGAAGGAGCTCCATATGCCCACACGGTAATATTTATAGGCTATGTGTGTGTTTATGTTTGTGTGACTATTAAGATAAGATAGATCTTTATTGTCACTATTACAGAAACAGTGAAAAACAGTTTAGCAGCTCTCTGTTTAGCAGCATAAGTTAAAGTAATAAATAAGAAATAAGATCAACACACAAAAATATTACGCCCTGTTATGTTAAAATTACCGCAAATCTTTCTCACGTTTTAATTAGTTTACACAAAGGATAAACACTAGTAAACTGACATAATCGATTAATTAAATGAAAATCATTTACATGGCGGAATTACCACAATCTTGAATAAACGAGGGTTGGGAATTATTTTGCTGGAAGATTTTATTTAGTTTTATTAAATAAGGTGATTGTTGGATGAAGCCCATATTGTGGTCTTCTGTTTACTCCTGTATGACGTTTAGACGATTGCAACCGAATTGACAGGCTTTCAAAGTGGATAAACTGAAAGTATATTTCCTGATCCCCGCTTGGATGTGGCGCCGTTAAAACCCTAGAATGACCACATCTCCACCCGACTTCGACACTACTCGGCGCTTCTGTACCAAATTTAGTACTATACCCAGTCTGCAATTACAGTGAACGGCGGAGCTTTTCGTGATCATTCAAGAACTTGTGGCTGCTAGGCCACTCAGACTTTGGACCCAAATTTTGAATTATACTTTTTTCTCAGTTTTACTCCAACTTCCAGGGCAGTAGTCCTGCAAGGATTTTAGAGGGACAATACTTTGATAACATTTACCAAAACAAGAGCCAGCATCAACATTTGCTCACACTAAAAACAAATCAGTCAAAAACAAATGATGGGCATGATTATTTAACCAGACCTTTGATAGTTAACATGAGAAATGTGCGGTGTCTGACGTAGCTATACAGCAATGTTATACACAGGTCCAATGTATTACTGTTCATTAATTTTTCTTTTTCACCGAACTCGTCCGATTAATAAGTAATCCACGCGGCCGTGCTGATACAAAAGCTCCAGTCGAGGAAAAAGACTAGCGGACAACTTTAGTACAGCTTTGATTTCCTTTGTGACTTTATAATTTTTTAGAGCTTCTCATTGACGTCTAGATTTTTATATGTTTTGTCATATTAGGGCAATTAAGAGATTTGCCGTATAACTGTGTGATTCTACGCATGCTATTTTCGTTTATTATTGAACCTCGCACAGAACTCGAAATGAGCGGCGTAATTGCAGCCGCACTTGCGCGCGCCGGCCGGCAGGGGGCGCTCGCGTCGTTCCGCGCGCGGACCTGTCCACGCGTGCCCGCTGCGGTTTACAGGTAGCGCCCGCCGCGCCTCTGCTGGCGGAACCAGGTCGCCGTCCGTCCGCGAGGAAAGGCTCGCAGGCTTCTGGGAAAGGAGCCGCTTCGGCTCGTGTCCTAGTTGCGACTGCAGGGCGCGGAGAAACGCGAACCTGGAGAAGCGGAGAAGCGCATGCGGGGTTGTTTCGGATGCGGGAGTGAGTCTCCGGCCGGCGGGACAGCGAGCTTATTGGGGAGAAAGGAGTCTGATGTCGGAGGAACCCGATTCCGCCTGTTGATACAAAAGATTTTGGGAAGGGAGGGGGACCGCCTATCGCCGCTGCTGTGGAAGGAAGTAATTCACCATTTACTCCAATGGATCATTGAAACTGGAGCCTTAAAAAGTCTCGGATGTCAACGCAGTTGGACGGGTGAATATGTATTTTTTTTCGGAAGGGTGAATTTTAACATGTGATACGCAGCGAAGTACGAGTGAAGGGCGACCGCGGACAAGCGTGAGAAAGTTGGGTAGAGCAGAGGACTAGCTTCGGTTAGCTAAAGAAACCTCGGTCCGCTAATAAAGGCGGCAAATAAGTTACTCTGTCTCTGCGCCCACTTTGCCCAGAATAGCTGCGTTTGGCCGAAAACTTGGTTCGGGACCCGAACTCGGAGGAAACACATTTGGTGGTGAGAGGAGCAGCAGATACAATGTATTTAGTCTTCGAGCGAGATGCGTTTAATTCTGCTTTTAAGAGCATTAGCCGGTCTCCGGAGGGTACAGGTGTAGCCACATCGTCCGATCATCTGCGTACGTCGTTGATTATTCCAAATAAACTCAGGATCTGGGAAGCTAGGTTTGACCTAAGTTGTTTCTTGTCTGTTTTAACCCTCCCCCCGCCCCCAATGACATCTAGTTAGCTGGCTGGATAGTTAGATTGTCTAGGTGGAGTGATCTGCCCTGGGAAAGGATGGAATCCATGGATCACAGGACAGAGCACCGGCTCCCGGGAAGAGAACCGAAAACTATCCAGGCTGTCCTCCATCATGACGTCCAGATGCTGGGAGCCCCGGACCGGAGGCTCTCCGACTGCGGAGGATGGACTTTTGTGGAGGTCCTGCTCACTGGAGGGGCACCCTGGGGATTCACTCTGAGAGGAGGCCGGGAATATCAGGAGCCACTGCTCATCACCAAGGTAAGGGGAGAAGCATGCCTAAAACATAGAGGGATAAGTAGATATGTAGGGGGTGAGGGGGAGACTTGGCTGTCCAGCTGTGTGTGTGTGTGTTATTTGAGGGATTGTGAATTGCCCCTTCAGTGATATCAGCTTTCATTCTCTAGTGGGGTTCCTGTTACAATATAATATAAAATTTTGAGCAGCACCCTAGTTTATTTGCATTTTATATGACTTGTTCGGTTCTTCGGACCTGTGATGTTGCTAAGCTTGGCTAAACCGGTCTCTACATTTTATATTTTGGTACTGAATGTTTCAAAAGCTAAAATTTGAAGTCATTATTAAAGTTAAAATTTGTTTCAGATTCTTGTCTGAAAGTATCTACTGGACACTTAGAGCATGTGTAATATGAAATGTTTGTGGCGCAGAGATGAAAGTGTGTGTTGGTGACGTCTCTGTCACCCAGATACAGCGTGATATCCTCCGGGACAGGTCACATGGTTTCTGTGTTACACCCCATGCGGACCTGGCATCGGAAGGCATGCATAATTTAGACGTGGTCTCACCATTTAGATCGAGTGAATCGGAATGTTAGAGCGGTAGCCGTGGTATTTGGCAGAATTTTGCTATCCCTTCCTGTGAACGCTTTACCTGTGGAGTCTAGGAGGAAACGACCACACACATTTATCACAGGCGAGGGATCGACACGGGCTGCCAAACAGGAAGTTAGACACAGAGCTCTTTCCATGTAATTCAGTTATTTCATCATCTTCACTTCCTATTTGGGATTTTTTTTTCTCCCAAATCAAGTTTTGCTTGATCTGCACTGTTCGACTATAGGCACACTTAGTCATTTCATTAGTAATGTATTCATCCTGCAGCTGAATGTGAAATTTCTTTTTGTACCAAATATTTCGTTATGAGTCGTTCATATGTGATCATCTTGCGTTAAGTATTTTCCTTCCAAATATCCGCATACATGGCTGAATATTCCACCTGGAGTAGTTCTTGAAGGTTGAACAGCAGATGTTTCTCCTCAGACTGTACTGGCAACCTTCTGATTAACAGTACACTATCCTTTGTCCTGCTGTGTAACAAAAGCAATATTATATTTGAATTCCCCTTTTAAACTAACAGCAAGCCATGTTAATGCTGTCTCAGTTTAAGTATTTATATGTGAACAATAACAGATGTCACCTGAGTCAATTTTTAAACAAATGTGGAGCTTTTATTAGATAGAGTACAGAGAGTTTGCTATGTAATTCGTCCCATTTTTAATAGCCGTGTGCATTATATGCATATGATTTATCCAGTATTACCTTTCAGTGGTGTTTTGAGACATATAAATATATGTTCTCTCATATTTTAGTTATCAAAAATATTTTTTACAACAATTTAGTTTACAGGCAAAACATCTCAGCTGAGCAGCACAGTCTGTGGAAGATTTAAGATGAGGCGTGTGATTCTCATGTTATTGTCTCTCCATTCCAGATGCAGACAGTAGTGTCTCCGTTTCTTCTTGATTTGTTTTTACGTTCCTGCTGCACTGCCATCTCTTGTCTGCATGGGCATGAATTTTGCAGAACAGCAGCAATTGGTTTTTCTTTTAGGGTTTGTGTTTAAAAAACATGGAACCTAATATGTGTTAAACCAGGAAATCTGGTGCCTGTTATCGCCCCCGCCCCTCCCTATCTCCACGTCCCTGTGCTTTTACGTCACTGCACCACTGAACCTGTCGAGTTACTTCCTGCGTTTCCCTGAACACTCTGACTCTGCTCCCTGTACCCCTAAGTTATCCATCTCGGGTGCCGTGTCTTGTCCGTCCCGTCAGCTGCATGCAGTACCTGCCTATCACGGCAAAACAGTAACACCTTTAGTGGTACAAATTCTGACCGGGGGTAACTAGGCATAGTGGAAGTTCTGGGTGAGTCTTTGCTTCTCAGTTTTTATAAGGTCTTCTATGTTTTTCTTTTACCTATATTTTCTTTGTTGACCGACATATATTGAAGCATGCAACATGTCTACTTAGCAGGCTTGATCGTCACACAAGCCTTATCTTTTTTTCCTAATGAATCTGTCCTTTGATAAACATAAGGGTACACTCAGGCAGGAATACATAAGAGATCCCAACACTGATCTTATTGGGTCATGCTACATTTATGGTGGTATTTTTGAAGATCAGACAGTCTATATTGCAGTGGAGATGAAGAATTATGACTTATGATGAATTATTTGTTGTGGTGCTGTTGAAGGGTGATGGTGACAGGGCCAGCTCTTAATAACCATGTTCACTAGTCTGCTTGTCTGTTTATTAGGTAAAAACTGCTAGGTTTAGATTTTCCAAAGCATCCCCTGCTGGGTTTTGCATTCAGGAACCTTCCTGCTGCCGTCTAATGAATCTCAAGTTTACAGGCAGTAAAGATGGTTTGAAGAATGCAGGAGAGATGTTTGTTGCGACGCCGTGTAGCACCCTGTACTTTCTGACCCCACACTCCAGTGACACAGATGAATGACAGACGGAGTCAGGATTTTTTAAGGAGCCTTACTGACTTTCAAAAGTCTGAAATTGAGATGTTGGAACCACAACTAGAAAAATTATCTTCCTTATCCCAAATGCTGAATTTCAGACCAAGAGAAAATGGATTTGGCAGCTTCGAGGGTCCTGCATCCAGCAGAATTTCACACCTGTGGAGGCAATGTGTAGCGAAGGGGGGTGGTTAATGATCAACAGTGGAGCTCACTCGTGCTTTTGGTAGTCAGCAGAAACTCCTGTTTGCAGTGCCCCATTTCCACGTTGATCCAATGGAACCCAAAGTCCACCACTTAGAAAGCGGAGGAGGTTTCTGACACCCCCTGGGGGGCCTTCTCTGATTGGCTGCAGCCATGTGAACCGAGCTTTCTGGCCCCCCCGGAGCTGCGTGTGTGTCTGTGCTGCATCGGGCTGTGCAGGTGGTCACTCTGACGGGCAGCTGCTTGAGTAACTTTGGAACGGCACTCCCAGGGTCACCAGACACGCTAGGACAGTTTAAGCAAGGTAATGTTGTTGTGTTTATATAAAACCCTCTCCTTCTGTACTCTGATGCTTCAGGTCACGACTTGACTGATGCGGTCAGGGATCGCTTAGTCGCTAACTTTGTACCGGCATACGTCGCATGTGTGTGTGACGGTGTGTCTGCGTGTCTATTTTTACCTTAATGGATACAGCTTTGAAAGGTTCTTGTTACCTGAACGCTGAAGTGGTGCCCTGGGGCGCATGGAGCCAGTTTCAGCATCTCTTTTCTTCAAAGGTTTTAAAGGACAAAGGAAGAGTAAATGTAATGATTAAAAAAACGCCCTGTTACTGCACGTTGTCAGCCTACAGGTAGCCTGTCTGATGGAGCACTGCACCGCACTGTGAACACTGCACTGTGAACACTGCACTGTGAACACTGCACTGTGAACACTGCACTGTGAACACTGCACTGTGAACACTGCGCGGTGCACTGCCCCTTAAGATGAACTGCAGGTACTGCTGCGTTCCGGATCATGGGCCGCCTGCATTTGCTTGCCTTGCGGCCGGTGGGCTTCCTCAGGCCTCCAGGCTCATCGCTTATCGGACCACGCTTCCTCCTGCTTTACCCCAGACACAACAGTCACAGAAGAATGTATCGCGCTGCACGTTTCTGCCGTGGCAGGAACACCAGCACGTGATTCCTGTGTGACTCTAGCAAATCCATGTGTCTTACTCATTTGAAACATCCTCCCCCCATGCCTAAAAACCCCCTTTCCTCCCCTCTGGATTTATTTTCCATTGTTTAAATCCTGTAGTGTTTTCAAGGTCCTACAACAAGCTGATTCAGCTCCAGCTGTAACCAGTATAGACAAAGTAATTCTTGCTTTAGCAAGATCTTGGATGATATCAGCCATCTGCAGGATGGCTTGCAGTTTGATTATTCATTTTAATAAACATTTTCACTTTGTATCGGACTGAGATCATTTTGATCTGGGCTCATTTTAGCAGTGCATGAGCTGCCAGTGTGCTGTGAGAACCTTGTCTGATTGCTCACTTCAGACAAATGAGAGGTGACCTTCACGTGGATCCATCTGGGAAGGCACAGGGGCGAGAGACGGGGGTGGCCCAGTCCGGCCCGGCCCAACAGTGCCGGGAGCCACAGAGGAATGCTGTTGCTTTGTGGAATCTGCCGAAAGGCTGAATCACCCCTGACAGAATGGCACTGAGCTCCATCTGGGATACATTTAGGCAGGATTAGCAAACCTGGCGCTTCTTAAGAACGCTCTCCGGAATGCAGGCTCCTTTTATTGTGAGCCGAAGCCGCCGGGGCGAGCTCTAGTTGGGCCGGGGAGCGGAGGCAGGGAAGCCGGCGTGCTGAGGTCCGCGTGGGGCGTCCCTCGGACGGGCTTTCCACCAGCACGTTTTGACATCCGTTTGTTTTCCTCATTCCCTCTGTTTTTTTTCCCCGCAGCAGTCAGCTGGAGGAGTCTTTGTAACATTGTTCTGCAAGGACAGTCAGCTGTATTGTCTAGAATCTCCACTAGTCTTGAGTCGCAGGTATTTTCACCAAGCGGATGCCCACCGTGCCACAGCGCCACCACAGGCTGCTGAAGTGAGGTGCATGTTTATATGTGGCGAAGGGAAAACCCAGAACACAATGTACCATTTTCACTGGTTTCCAGCAAATTCCTTGAATGGACGTGGCATTACCAAAAAAGAAACAATGTCTCATGTTCTGTCTCGTATGTGTTAAATGGTATTTGTTAGACAGTGATTTTTATTTTTATTTTTTAAACCAGTGATCAACTTTGTGACAACAAGGTTACGTGTTATTTGCGGGTCTTTGTTCGATGCATGTGACCGTCCTTGTAAATGCCCTTTAAACAGTGGCAAAAGCACCCTTCACTTAACTCCTAACCCCAGGCTCTGCTGCTGTGCTGTTGTAGTTGGCAAACAGCTAAAGACTGTCTTTGGAAAGAATAAAGGTTGTACGGATATGTTTACACTGGACTTTGCGTCTACCGGTAAATACTACTCTCACTGCGGAGGCTGTTGATGTGTGTCTGTGTTGGTCTTCAGCAAGTATAGCACCAGAATGGTACGTGTTGCGTTTCTCGATGTTTGTTTTGGCCTGGGATATGTTGTATCCTTTCAGGTTCTTGTGACACTTGAAAGCTGAGTGCAGGCAGAGCTGTTTGGTGTTGTGTAAATGTGTGCACTACTTGCACACAGCTTAGAGCTGTCAGGGACAGGCATGTCTTCATCAGTGACATCACTGCAATATAAGCAGCATAACACAAAAAACAGGGCCGAAATCTCCAAGGTATTTTACTGTTAATCCAAGTCTTTTGCCAGGATCTGGAGGAGATGGGTAAATTCTCAAAAAACGGCATCTGTTTTGACTTTCCTTTGGAATGCCTGTGAGGAGAAGATTTTTTTTTTTTTAATAGTCAAACAAAACAAATTCTGACACAGAAATGTCACAGAAGGTTTATGTTGTCTGTGTCTGACGTGTTTGTCCAAGTGGATCACATTTCTGTTTTTTGTTCTGGTCTTATTCTAAGCGATCTCCTAAAGCTGGTTCCAGCAGCGATAGACTCGTCTCGGAGGCCCTGCAGAGTAACAGGGAGGCATCTCTGTGTACTCAGACTCACCAAAGTGTAAATTTCAGACTCTTTGTGGTCCCATACTTGTGTGCATTTTTGAAATTGCTAATGAAAGAAAATAAATTTCCAGAAGTCTGAAGGATGAAAAAAGGACTTAGCTTTGAAAACAAACTGTGACTAATTAAAATTCTTAGCATTCCTCTCATACTATGAGTTTTTGCCAAAAGTCTCCATGGACTTTATTCAAAAGCTCTGTTTCAGTGAACTGTTGTACTCCTCCTCTACACTGCTAATATCTCGCACATATACACCGCAAGCCTCCTGGCATTCCTGCCCTGGTCAGCTCATAAACAGTCCGTTGACTCATCAGATGTGTTTCGGTCTGTAGAGGACAAAGGAAATTCTTGCCAGGTCTGTTTTGTGGGTATGTGCTTTGCTGCCACTCTTGGGAGAGCTGACAGAGGATGGCGGTGCCAGGTCAATATCGACGGCATTATTTTCACTGCTGATACTAAGACTCGTGCGTGTCTCTGCATCATTTGTACGTGTCGTATGCCGCTGCTATTAAGATGTAGGTGTTGATTACGGTCTGCTGTTGGACATGGTGATGAGCAACCTGCCAGAGTTTGGGCAACACTTGAAGAACTGCATTAGGCACAGCTAGGAGCCTTTCTTAATCTCTTAATCCAAATTGAGATCGGTACATTAATAGCATTTGTTTTAGCTTTTTGTGTAAACCAACCCCATATGTTTCTCATTTAGTTTTTTCTTATTTATTTATTTTTTGACGTGAAGCTTTCCAGCTATTCTGTTGCTGCTCTGGTTTCTCTGCTATGAAAAACTGGAGGTTCTGGAGGTTTGGAGACGTTCCAGAGAGTAGAGATGACCCAGCCTCGCGCGTGTCACCCAGGCCTAGAGCCTTAGCAGTGAACAGGCCCCGCCCTCAGCAGGCGGGTCGCTCCAGGCCTTGCGGTTCTGGTTCTTTTTGAAGCGAGTGGAGAAGCGGCCGGCCCGCCCTGTGCCTCGCGACCCCACGCCTGCCCCCTTCGTGCGGGTGTAGTTGAATTTGCCACATTCCTCGGTTTTGGTCGCTGTAATTTTTAACCAGTGTTTGCAGGCCTCCACTTGGCCGGTTCTGACAGAGTCCTCATGATATTCATCAGGGCTGTGGGAACTTTGGACAGCATGTGCGTCCTGGCCGCGTTCCTCGTCCCCCCCCCGCCCCCCAGGCCGCTGTCCATGCTTATGTGACACTTCGCTAGATTATTCACGCGTTCTGTAAAGCGCGTGTCAGACCTGCGTGTCCAGACCATGCTGCCCCTCTGCACAGGGTTTGCTTTGCATGTCTCTATGGATTAGCCAGTTAATCGAGTTCATTTGGTGTGTTGCATTTCGATTAGCGTCGCTATTCTGCTAACATCCAGAACAGGAGCCGGGAACGGAGTAAGGAGCAGCCTTGGGCATTGTGTTGGCCAGAGCCACGCTACAGTGCTATGCCTGCCACTTGACTACAATTTCATCTATGTTTGAACATGCTGTGCAGAGGATTTAAAATTACCTAAAGTACTAATTACAAGGTAAATATCCCTGCCCTTTCGATACTGAAACAAGTAGTTTGTCATGCAGTTGTGTGGCTGTGTGTTTAGGAAATTCACCTGAAGTGGTCTTTGTGTGGCTTTGCGATGGTCCTGAAAGCACTGGTGCTTGTTGGGTCACAGCCCCAACCAAAGCTTTGGGACCCTTAGGTCAGCAGCTGAGTCCAACTGTGAGAGGTAGGTCTCAGCATCTGGAGCCACTTAAGGTCCTAGCATCCTCTGTCTCTCATCAAGACTATGGTCCTAGTTCTCCTCCTAAATATACTCCGTGTTCTCATCACGAGTATAGGCCATGCTCTTATCATAAGTATACTCCCTGTTCTCATTACGAGTATAGGCCATGCTCTTATCATAAGTATACTCCGTGTTTTCATCACGAATATAGGCCTTGCTCTTATCATGAGTATACTCCCTGTTCTCATTGCGAGTAGACTTCATGTTTTCCTCACAAATATACTCGGTGTTTTCAATGTTTTTTACTCCATTTTCTCATCACGAGTATAGGCCATGCTCTTATCATAAGTATACTTTTGTCATGAGTATACTCCATATATTTCTCATATGTATAGTTCATTTTCACCTCATGAGTATACTCAATTTTTTTCTTTGGATCATACTCCATGTTTTCTTTCTGAATATGCTTCATTTTTTCCTTCTAAATGTGTTTTTCCTCATGGTTATACCCCATATTTTCCTCTTCAGTATGTATTGTATTTTTTTTCCATGAGTATAGTCCATCTATTCCTTATGAGTATAGTCCATGTAGCATACTCAAGAGTATACTTCTTGTTTTCCTCATGGGAGTACTCCATGCTCCTTGGGGTGGGGTGGAGCAGAAGCACTCAACCTGCAAAGGTCAGCCTCCCCAACCCGAAACCGCAAGCCAGTAATGAATCTAAATCATATCTCTTGGTCTTGTGAAGCTTATGAATGGGAGTGTGAATGATTGTGGACAGTGGAATGCCATGACGTGTATGATCTGTATGTTCATCTGCCATGTTGAAGGCTGTGCTCCGGTCTTCAGTGCGATCAGGGTTATTTCTCCAGCCCCCGGCTGTTCCTGCGGGCCGCTCCTACGTGTCACTCATGTCAAGTATCGACTCCGGGCATAAAGCCCACATCTGCTGCTGGCCTGAGTCCCCTGGAGGACACGCGGGACTCCCACGGAGCAGATCCTCCACCAAACCCGTCCTTCTGGTGTTTTCTGGCCCCGGTGCCTTTCAGCCTCTCGGCTGGAGGCTTCTGTGAGCTTCCGTACCAGAGATCTGCAGCCGGATCAGAACCGGACGTGCTTTCTTCCCTTCGCGTCCATAGACGGCGTCTTGCACACTGGGGGAAAGTGTCACGCAGCCTTTCTGGAATGGGCTAAAAAGGACAATTAAAAAACAAAATGGCTCCCCCTGTCAGGATTCCCTCTGCTTCATTAGGAAATAATAAAATTTGATGTCATTTGCAGCAATGGAGCTACAGTAACTCACCAGGGAAGTCGCAGCTGAGTCGGGCTGTATTTCTGCATCGCAGGAGTCTGTCAGCAGCTTGCCTCACACACACACACACACACACACACACACACACAAGCACGCACGCATGCTCATTAATTAATAAATCCATGGAGCTAGTGCACAGTGTTAAATCTTTAGCTGTCTTATATATTTGTATTTTTTATTTAGGATGAGGTTGAACATGCTTATGCCACTGTAGTACGCAGGAAATGCAGTTCTGTGCAAACACACACCGTTATGATTGTTGGAGCAGGATGAACACGTTGCTTTTGTTCTGACGTCATTCCCGGGATTTCCCCGGTATTAACATTGTTAGAGTATTAGTGCATGGCTGCATTGACCTTTGACCTCCAGGCGGCCCTTCTGCCCCTTGGCCCGGCCGCCTGTTCTTGAGGGTGTCCGGATGTCAGAGGTGGTGACATGCCACGGGGATTCCCTGTAGCAGCCAATCACAGCGCTTGGCTGACCGCATGCTCGCTGCTGGGCACTGCCTGTGTCGTCCCCAGCCCCTGGCTTTGTGTTGTCACAGGTGCTCACAGGCCCTGCCGAACAATCGCCCCCCCCCCCATTTCCCTTCTTTTCTGTGGGAGCGCCTCTACATGCTTTGATGCCATTTTAGAGCCTTATCTCCCCGAAACACCCTGAGTTATTCTTACTTCCCCACCTCCCTCCTTGCTTTTGTGTCTCGAGAGAGAGAGAGAGTGATACGAGAGAGAGAGAGAGAGAGAGAGAGAGTGATACGAGAGCCAGCGCCGTCCGTTTCACCCAGGCCCTCTTCCAGGAACCATAGATTAAGGACATCGGTTAGAAAAATAGTTAAGCTGGTTGCTGCTGGTTACCGTGTGAAATGTTTTGAAGCCATTCGAGACATGCAGTGTGTAGCTTTAGGCAAACAGAAAGTGTCCCCCCCATCACTACATGCCTTAGTAACCCCCCCCCCCCCCACCATGTGCCTTTCAGGTGGAGGAGAACAGCTTAGCCGCCGCGGTCAAGCTCCAGGTGGGAGACGAGATTGTTACCATCAACGAGATTCCCCTCAGCGGCTACAGGCAGGAGGCCATCTGTCTGGTGAAGGGTTCCTACAAGACCCTGTCCCTGGTGGTGAGAAGGTAGGCCCCGTTCCGGCCCTTTCTGTCCCTCCCGCACTCAGTGCCCGGTCTCCATGGCGATTGGAGAACTGGAGCAGGTATCCCTGGCGACGGCCGCCTGCCGTTTGTCCCGGGTCTCTTGCTCAGCAGGATTCACCAGTCTGACCAGGTCGTCCACCTGGGCCATTTCATTTTCCACACCTGGAGGCTCCCTGCTGCTCTCACAGCTGTCAGCGTGAAGTCAGTAAAAGTCCATTGTTTAATTACTCCGGTCCTCTGCTGGCTTCTATGCTATGATATATTGTAAGTTGTAAATGGTTTTTTAAGTCGCTTTGATAGGAATTCATCTTCAGAAACAATGTGCACCTCTATTATGAATAGTACGGTAAACATGTCTGCGCTGAGGGCTTCCCATCGATGCGTCTTATCAAAACAGAAACGCCACTGTGTTTGTGTGCCTGCACCATAAGGTTGTTAGTCCAGCATGTGGGGGGGTGGGGTGGATGTTGGATTGCAGTCGTTAGTTACCAGTGGAAAATGTGGCCTTTGTCCTGAGATGCAAATGGCGTGATTTGTCCGTCGGAATGGCCTCATTCGTTGGGTTGATTCTTATCTTGTCAAGCTGCACGATACCCCTCACACATTACAGTGGTGCAACGTCGGTCACCCGTTACGGTGACATTGAAAGCTTGGCAGTAGGTGAGGTGACGTGCTGTAATGCAGCGGGGAAGGGGGAAGCCACAGTGCGTAGTAATTATACCACACGCAGCCCAGCATGTCACCAGAGGCTAAACTGGGGGATAGATCTCCGCTAACTGGTGATTACTCGGTCGCCAAGGACGCCAAGCCTACTCATCTGAATCGTCTGCTTGTGCTGACACGGCTGTGTTCCACTGGGTGTCTGACCTGGACAGAACCTCTGCGCCCGACACCTTTCCTCCGCCGTTCTCAGCAGTACACTGGGGAACACGGCGACGCGTCACCTCAATGCTGGAATTGTAGGGTCCATTTTAGTTTCATTCACTTTAGATTTAGGTTGATGGCTGTCACTCGAGTTCGATAACGGGAAGCACTGGAAGGTCTTCTGGTGACTTCGGGTTCATGGATCATGCCTCCTGGTGGCTGGGAGGGGGGGGGGGGTGCCTTGCTTGTCGGGCGGCTTTGGCACGCATGTGCACCTGCTGGCCTTGCGGGAGGGAGGTGCCTCTACCTGCTTTGCGTAAGGCGTGTTTGAGTAAAGTGATGAGGTCATGGGGAGAGGAGGAGATGTGGATGTGACTGTTTTTGCCCCTGGGCCCAGATGGAGAATCGTCCTCAGGTCTCATTTGGTCTTGAAACAAAAGCTTGTTTTCCTTACAGGCAAAGCTCACAGCTACACCTGTTACCCGTAAACATTCTGATGTTTACAACATTTACGGGCAATTTCCATTCCCGTGTGTGGATGTTTGACGGTCGCTTCATGGGTAAGCACTGCTTCACCTTCATCCTCACCCTTGCGATGACTCAGCATCCAGTGCAGCGGAAGGAGACTCACTTATGAGAAACTTCCGCCTGGGAAAGCGGGGCGCATGTCAGAGGCGAAGCACAGGGACCGTTCCGGAACCTGGCCTCTCTGCAGCTTTGTCTTGGAGCCGTCATATGTTCCGTTCATTGTTCGCCGTGTTTTTATGAGGTGTTTTTTCTTCGCCGGGGGGAGCCTGGACGAGCTGCTGTGGTCTGTTTCATTGCCTTGTCCCCTTTCCTATGGAGGAGCGGTCTGGCCTTTGCTGTGAGGCACAAACACAGAGGCCCCGCCCCTGGCACACCCCCGCTGTGATGTCACCCGCCCCAGGGGTGGTCAGACGGCCTCGAGCTCCCACACAGCCTTCCTGATATGCACAAATAGTCAGAGTACAGAGAACAGCCCGGATCTTCACAGACCAGATACATGGATTAGCTCTGGCATGACGTCGCGTGTCCGATTAAAGCGGGATTTTGTACTCGGGGTGGAGATTAGCTCCCCCTCCCTTCCCCGGCTGTGGGAATCCCTGCTTAGTCAGGCCCAGAACGGACAGGCCGTAGTCGAGCCCAGAGCTGATAGCCTCCTGCCATGCAGACATACAGCTGCGTCTGTGTGAAGAGAAGCAGCCCGTGCTCCGTGTTTATCACAGTGCACTGTGTGTTTCAATTGGCTGCTTCTTCGGTCACACCATTAAGTGGCGCCCCCGTCTGGTCAGTGACTTGTTAGCAATGTCATTGCTGGGTGGGAAAATGACTCAGTGAGTCTATGTTGTTAAAGGGGAAGTGGGGGAGGGAAGCTGATCGCGGCTACCCCCCTACTCACAGGCAGGTCCGTTTCCTTGACCTGATAACAATTGGACGGCTGCGGTTCCCTGGGTCCCTGTGGTGGTCCGTTTGCTTCCTCTGCCTCACCTCCACAGTTCCGGGAGTTTAGTTCTGGGGGAAGCTGCCCCCTTCCCATCCCATCGACCCCCCCTCGCAGTGCATTCGTGTGTCAGGTTTATTTGCGCATATGCAGTCTGTTTGGGCTGTTGCTTGTTTTCCTGCATCGTTAAATGCAGTGAGCTGTTCTCAGTCCTGAGAAGGCGTCTCTCAGCTTTATTTCCGTAACGCTCATTCCTTTTGCCACCCATACCAGCAGAGGCGCATAGGAGCTCCTCAGTTTTCACATAGTCCACATCGCTCTCCCCTGCGGGCGAAGCTTGGGACCAGAACACAGGCCGGCCGTTTTTCTGTCAGCCCTGGAGCAGGTTTCGTGGCTGAGGACCGTGCTCGCCGACTGTTCGGCTGAGCGCGGGATTTAAACTGGTGACATCACTGGAGGGCGGGCCTGTGGCATTGTGATCCTCTGGGAGCACTGCCCCCGATGTCCTGCACCAGTCAGTGCGGCTTTGGTGGTGCAGTAGGCCAAGAACGGTAATCGAACTGCTCAAAAAACATCTCGTGTTCACTGTCTGTAATAGCCTGCCCCCTAGTGCTCCAGATAATTACTACACTGTCATCCCACAACTATAAGAAACAGGTTAGGGTTAGTCTGTCTGTCAGCAGCCATAACTCAATACTGCTTTGTCATTAGGGTGGGCTCTGACCATCCCTCAAAGATACACGTCAGCTCAGTGGCTCCTTCGTCCGCTCCAGGCGGGCCGTGGGATCGGGTTCCACCGGGTCAGATCGGGTTTCTACGGGACCCGGAGCCGCAGCCCTTCCCCTTCCTCCCACTTCCTTTGGGATCACGTTTTGCGGGTCCCCCTTTTGTCGCCCGTTATCCCGGCGTGTTGCAAACTGGTCTAGACTCCAGACCTCATGGTGAAGCCACTATCAAAAATTCTTTGATTAGGAGAACAGAGATTATTCTGGTCCCTGTATGTTCGCCATGAAGTGTATCACTGGGGAGTTATGAGTTACACATCTATGATTGTGTGATTGTTTCTTTGTGTGGTTACCTTCAGTGGGGAAGAGCTTGCTCATTAAAGGCTCTTTGTATAGCATTCTCTGATTCATTGAATGTTAATTGTGTGTCCTCTAGAGGGCAGTATGTACAACCACTGAGGTTTTCTACAAACCCTGTTTAATGACATCACTAAGTATATTTGAAATATCCGCGATTAAGCATGAATGTAAATTAAAACAAGGGCAGACTGATAGAGCATTGGGGGCTGCTGGGCTGGGCAAGGTCATTCCCTTGTGTGTAATACTGCTGGGGGGCTTATTTCCCATTGTCTGCTATTCGCTGGTCAGGAGTGTGCAGCACACAAACACACACACACACCAGAAATGCTGAACGATGAATGCACAGAGATTAGCCTCCATTCCTGCGCTCAGCGGGACCGGCTCGGCCTTCCAGCATGCTGAGGGTGGAGACCTGCAATCCAATTATTCCCCATCACAGAGGTGCAGGGAATGAGGGGTGGGGGGGGGCATTCGGGTGGCAACATGGACTGGGAGAAACTCGGCCAGTAAAGCACAGCTCTGCACCGCCCCCCCCTCACATATTGCAGTGGTTGGTGGATTG
>JABFEB020000077.1:2590059-2604794 GCA_019775895.2 Stomatorhinus ivindoensis | reverse complement strand
GGGAACGGTGAGCTGAGAAGTGGGTGGTCACTGTGTGGTGGAGAGCTGTGCCTGTAGGTGTGGGGGCGGCCGGCTGCTCCGATTGGCCCGTCTCTGGCTTCTCCGCTTGGCGGTCACATTCCTCCTTTCCCAGCATTCCTGCCTGACAGTGCGCGGCCTGTTCTGCCCCACGTCAGCCGGGGCAAGTGGCCCCACAGGGCCATCACATATACATGGGGACATCTGTATTTACGGGCTCCGGTTCGCGCTTGTGTGACCCCCGCCATGGGTGAGTTTTCTTGACTCGATCACAGACCCAGAATTAATCCCATGGATTTGCGAATTGGCCCGTCTGATGGGCTTAAGCTGGGGACCGATGCGTCCATGGGGCTGGGCGCGGGGTCCGCTGCGAGGAGATTCTCCTTTGCATACAGTCATACCGTGCTCCTCTTTCTCTTTGATTGTCCTGTTCTTAGCCAGAGCATCAGATGATTCAATGACAGCGACGCTCTGGAAAGTTCTGCATTCTCTGATCGTCTATTTCGCACTAACTTCGTTTAAAACGTCGCCTCACTAAATTAGCCGTGCAGACAGAAGCCACTGAGCGCCTCTGAGTCGGTTTGGTGGAAGCTGGAGATCTGCACGCTGGGAGTCCGTGCAGGCTGCAGCGGAGCCTTGCTGCTGCATTTCTCACGAGAGCGCCCAGCTGTGGCCGCTGCAATGGCGACACGGCTGCAGTGCGCGCTAGTGCAGACGTCGGGGAGACCTGCAAAAGCGTGCACGCCGCTCCTCTGAATCACCGCATCCCCGCATCAAGGACACAAACGCCGTCGTGCAGCATCTGTCTTGCGCCAAAAACCGTGTTGAAATGTGCCCTTCATCCATGTAACTTGTACTTGTAATTGTACCTCTACTTATAAGGTTAAGGTTTTTTTTTTTTACAGGAATAGTACCTGTAGCCATGTTGTTTTTACTGTAATGTAGAAGTTTTATGATCTTATCTGAGGAGATTCACACACTGGTGGTGTTAATACTCCTCCTGGAGACCTCCTCTCTCTCCTTCTCATGTGTCCTCCTCTCTCAGAGTGTCCAGCCTCCAGCATCAGCTGGCCCAGCTGGACAGCGAGGGTTGGTCGGGCCGGGCCGAGGCGGATCGGGACCGAGACTGCATGCAGCTCCTGCGCGAGAAGGAAGCCCTGCTGCAGGAGATCACCCTGGTCAGCCAGCAGCAGCGGCCCCTCCAGAGCCTCCTGTACCTGGAAGAGGAGCGTCGCAGGCTGGAGGAGGAGGTGCAGAGGGCGCACGCTGTGCAGAGCCAGGGCGCCGACCAAAGGTGAGTGGTCTCCCTGGCGGAGTCGGGCGGGGTGGCGGAGTGGGACACAGGAGCATCTGATAAGCAGCCTGGGGGCTCATTCACGATGGAGGCGGCTGGGCGTGTCAGCTGCTCACGGGAACTCCAGCGGTGCAATATCATTGGCTGGCCGCCGGCGGCGTGCATTCGTGCAGCCGTCCTCCTCAAAGCCACAGCCCTTATCGCAGTCGGCGTGACGTCAGTGGGGACGCCGGCTTCAAAGTGACATGGTGACATTCCCAGCCTGTAAACAAGATGGATGGATATGGAGTTGAATGGGGGAGTCGGGTCACAGAGAGACAGCTCGGTTTGATTATGTGATCAAATCTCATCCATCCATCCAGGAGGGTTGTGGGGGGGCGCGCAGCATGGGGTGTGGGATTCCTGGCCACCACAGGTGACGCGTCTCCACCACATCTCCCCACATCTCACGGCTGCACGCTGGCCAGTTCGGCTCCATTCAGCAGCTGATTCACTGCCCCTTCACAACAGGATCCTGCACCAGGAGAAGCGGAAGGTGCTTCTGCTGCAGCTGGAGGAGGCGTCTCGCATCACCACCTACCTGCACTCGCAGCTGAAGAGGTGAGCTGTGGCGCGGGCTGCGCCGGCACGACCACGGGCGCCCGTTTGCACCGGCGGTCATTTATCGGGTACGACATCACAGGAACGCGGCCAATAAGGAGCCTGCCTGAGTGCCACTAGGCTGAGGGTCCAGTGAAAAGGGCCAGACAGCACTGGAACAGCAGCTGTACAGTGCATCACAAAACACTGCAAGAACATAAAGACATAAGCTCTGCTCAGGCTGCAATACAGTGGAAACTAGGTATGTATCAGACTCACGGAAAACACAAGAGCATCGAGACCAGAACTGAGGGCTAGCCAATGAAATGGAGCGGGTCAGTGGTCCAGTGGGTTAGCAGAGGTGTCCCAGAAAACATGGCCCTCGAAGAGGGGGGGGTACTTGGTGACTCACTGGTGAGTTTGGAATACATCACTCTATTTTTTTTTGTGGAGACGGTCTTTTGTGTACAGCATTCCGTAAGATTTATCAGAAATGTCCAAATTCCAAAAGGCCTCTTGCTTTCCTGCCCTAAAACGTTTAATCTGAACTGGCCCAGAACCGTACGACGCTGCATGAACATGGATATAAACTGACACATAGACCAGCCGTGTCGTGTTTTATTTCCAGTGTGTGAATCATGTCTTGTGGCTGATTTCACGGGGGAATTGGGAGGAGAGTTTTACCATTGGGGGGGGTGGGGTGCTCAGATAAAGTTAATGCTATTACAGGGACTTTATTTTAGGCAGGAATTCAGCTGTTTGTCTTGCTGAGAGGAAAATGAACAGTGGTGCAGTGGGGCACGTTCTCCAGCAGATGGCGACATCCTATGAGCCGGGCTCTGAGCTCACCCTGAGTCTGAAGCCTAGTTCATACTATACTTTTTTCGCATGCGCTTTCATGCGCTTTTGGGCTCTGGATGGCGCATGCAGAGAGCAGTGATACCCTACCAGGCCAGCAGAGGGCAGATATACTGCAATAAGCGCAGGGTAGAGAATTGGGAACTTTTATGAACAGTTTTAAAGTTATCAGTGAAGACTTGGGCAGTAATACAGTAATAATGCAATATCACTGCAAAGAAGTATTCTGAAGGTACGGACTGGCCTTGAGTCTCTCTCCGGCTCCCCCCCTGCCAGTCTGTCGGCCAGCAGCCTCACCGTGTCATCGGGCAGCAGCCGCGGATCCCTCACGTCCAGCCGCGGATCCCTCACGTCCAGCCGCGGATCGCTCAGTTCCGTCAGCTTCAGCGACATCTATGGGCCGCCGCAATACGAGCGGGCCGAGGCGGCGGCGGCGCCGGCCGAGTCGGACCCCCACCCTCGCTACGCTGTACACCCGGAGGTGCTGTGCCGTGACAGCAAGGCCCGGCGCTCGCAGGACACGCCGCAGTCGCTGGCCTCGCTGTCGTCGCGGTCCTCCCTCTCCTCCCTGTCGCCTCCCAGCTCCCCCCTGGACGTTCCACACCACCAGGAGAGCTCTGTCGCTCCGAGGGCCGAGGACTATCTGGAACCGGCTGGCCGCGGGATCGTGGAGGGCCCGCGCGGCCAAACCCTGCCCCCCCCCGGTCACGGCTCGGTGCTGGGCGACGTGGGCCAGGGAGCCTCCGGCAGCGCAGGCGAGTCCGAGCCTCTCTCGAGTGCTGGCTCTCGCAGCCTTAGCCGTCGCTAACCACAGGCCTGTGCTGCAGGAGTAACGCTGCGTGGTAACGGCGGGAACCGGGTCGGGCGGCGGACGAGGAGGGGCTCGGCAGGGGTGTCGGACGAGGTGCTGGCCACGGACAGTGGCGTCTTTGAGGCCTGGAGCAGAAGGTCAGTGGAAGCAGAATTTCTGTCCCGTCATAACTTTTCTCCACAAGAGCAAAGGCAGAAGGGCGCCCTCTGGTGGCGGCAGAAAAATCTCTCCCCCGAGAATGTAATTGGCAGAAGCACTTTACCACTGCACCAGGAACTGTACTTTGGTACAAAAAATTCTGTGCTTTTCCCTTTTCCATTTATTTCTGACCTGGTACCAGTACTGAAGTACCAAATCGGCTGGGGTACTTTTTTGGAACTGCAGTACTTTGGGGTGGTTCTTGCAAATGTCTTTATCGTCAATAACCTGCCTTGCAAACTCAAAATACATTCGCCATCCTGAAAAAGAATCAGTTTTTCTGCCAGTGCAAAGTACGGTACCCGGTGCAGTGGAAATGCACCCTAACATTTCCGTGACTTTTAACCAGATTGTTACCTGAATGTGTTTGTTTTTTCTTTCCCATCCTCCTTCTGTACTGCTGATCGAATGCAGGATCCTGTTCACTTTATGCTCTTTTCAGTTATTCGTGAATAAATATACAACTAAACATCAGTTCTGTAAGCCAGGCCCTGTGTTCGCTTGTCTCCAACCACTGATTCTATCTCTCTTTCCAGAACGGACGACCCGGAAGAGGTGTTATACGTCAACGACGGGACCGCAGCAGAACTCGCTCAGATCCAGCTGGGGCTCCTGTGAGTATAGAATACTCCGTCTGTCTCCCCCCCACACTGGGGCAGTTCCTTACTGCTCGGTGTTCCGGCTCCAGGTTCGACACTGCCAGTGAGAGTCTCCTGGTGCAGCTACTCCTGCTGAGGAACCTTAATGTCGTGGTCATAAAACCCGGATGCAAAGTGTGAGTAGGCGCCGTGTGTTTTTTTTTAAACTCCGCGATGGCGGGCAATCCGACCGACGTATTTTTTTTTCGGCTGCACCCAGCTATGTCAGGGTGAGCCTGCTTCCGGCTGAGCACGGCCGCGCCGGCACCGCGACCCGCTACTGCTCCCGGGCCCAGGACCCGCAGGGCCAGCTGAGCCTGAACGAGGGCTTCCGAATCCCGGCTTGTGCCGCCAGCCTGGGTCTGCGGCCCCTGCTGCTGTCCGTTTGCACTGCGGGTCCCCAGAACCCGGAGGAACCGCTGGTGAGCTAAACGCTGCACGGAGAGAGGGCTTCATTTGGCTGCTTGTGAGTTTTACAGCCAGTGAGTGTGTGTGTGTGTGTGTGTGTGTGCGCGCTTGCAGGGCGTGCTGCAGATCAGCCTGGCGGACTGCGCAGGTGCCACGGAGATGCTGTTCCAGTGGCACAGAATCCCGATGCTAGGCGGCACTGAGGCTTCCCGTGCTGGGGAGGGCAAGATGCTGAAGACACTTGGCGTGGGGGAGGAGGACGGCAAGACTGCAGTGAGTGACCGGGCTGTGCCACTCACCCTGCCACTAGGGGGCATTCATGCCTAATGCCTTTCTGTCCTCCTGGCCAGGACCCTGTGCTGGCCCTACTGGGGGAGTTGGAACAAGAGTTGGAGAGGAAGGAGGAGCAGGGGGAGGCAACATCGGAGAGGTAGGCCCCCCCCATCTTGACAGTCCCAGATCGCCACCCTGCTAATACCCGTTTTGGGTTGGCTATACTCTAAGCAAGCGGGGGGGTGTGTCTCAGGAGCTGGCAGGCAGAGTCAGTGGACAGTGGCTGCGGCAACAGCACGGCGTTCGTGATGCAATGCACCGAGGGACTGTGCGTGGATGGTATCTGCACCACCACTGGGGGGCGCTGTATCCATCCAGCCCACAGGCTGCACTCACTCAAGGTAATCGGACGTCAGTTTGCCTTACGACCAAGCCCTTGGGGACGGGGCGGGGGTGCAATGGTGATGTCGATGGCGTCATCGTTGGCCAGGTGGACAAGGAGACCAACACTGAGGTGCCCTTCCCTGAGCTTCTGCGGGTGCGGCCCAAGGACCGGGGCGGGCGCTGGGGACAGGCCTTGCCCTTTATGCGCAATAGCACCATCGTCCGCTCGCAGACCTTCTCGCCAGGCGCACGCAGCCAGTATGTGTGCAGGGTAAGTCCACACACACGTGCACGTACATGCTAGTATCTCCCCCCCCCCCCGTGTGCCACTCACTGTCCGTCTGCCTCCCCCAGCTGTACCGCAGCGACAGCGACAGCTCCACGCTACCCAAAAAGTCCCCCTTCATCAGAAACACCCTTGAAAGGCGGACTCTGCGATACAAACAGGTGCACCGCTCGCAAAGCTCTCCACCGGCGCCCCGCTAATTACGCGAATTATCGCGCTGTGATCTTTTTAATTGCGAGTGCTTCCCGCGAAATCACGCGCGTGTGTCTGTGCGGCGCACGCCAGCAGCAGCAGGCCACCCGCACCTCTCTGGACCTGGAGCTGGATCTCCAGGCGTCCAGGACCCGACAGCGACAGCTGAGTGAGGAGCTGAATTCCCTGCGCGATCTGAAGCTGCGTCTGGCAGAGGCCGCCGAACTGCCCCACTGGGCCCTGCGGGGTGAACGCCTCCACAGCCTACTGAGGGAGGCCGAGAGACAGGTGCTGTGCCGCCTCGCCAGGCCACCAGGGGGCATAGCGGTTGATGTCTTTGCTCTGGCGCTTAATGCGCTGATGTGTGACTTTCTTTTCGACCCGCTTCAGGCAGATTTTATACTGAATCGATTTACTAAACTGTGATTGGTTTGATTCAGCGGTGCCAGCCATTTTTGTTGGCGTTCGGTGTGTGTGTCAGAGCTCAGGTTGCTCAGCTTGATTAACTGAAAGCACTGAAGCCTGCTTGGGACCACAGCTTGATGGGCCTGGCTGTGGCTTCCTGCAGGGTAAGCGGGAGGCGCGGCAGGAGGAGACGGCGGCGGCGGCGGCGGGCGGGCCGAAGAAGGCATCCAAAGACGTGCGACAGCTGAGGGGGCGGAGCCAGAGGGAGCCCTTCCCTGTGCAGACTTTCAGGTGGGGGGGCAGGGAGACATGGACCATCACCTCCATACAGGCAGCAGACACACATTTTATCAGTGGGCGTTTCACAGTTTGCGCACTTGACCACACTCATGTTCTTGTGGACCCGTTTCACATCATCCTCCACTGCCAGTTCCAATACTCAGAAACAGAAGTACAGAGGACAGTAAACCCCCCCCCCCCCCCCCAGATGTTATTCTTGCTCCTTCCCAAAAATCAAGGATACATCAGCTGCATCCTCACCAAACAAGACCAATCCCATGATTCATTGAGGCCGCAAGTTCATTCTTGGGAGGCGAGTTAGCAAGACCGGTCTTGTCTAGACCACAAGTATGACCTTGACGTTCTTGGTATTGAGAAACGCCCGCTGTCTTCATGTCTGCCATGTGTCTATGTTCACCTGTTTTAATCTGAGGGCTTTAGAAAAATAATAGCCCTGCCTCAGATTGCACCAGGAAGGAGAGATTGCCCTTGATAGGGCTCATTACCATCTTAATGTGTACAGTAGATGTTGCCATGCTGGTATCACCTAAGAGTCAGGCGCATCACTCAGAACCAGAACCAGAACTTTCCACCATTGAATATATTGGCGAAATAACATACTGGTTATACTTCATTTTGATTTTCATCTGTCAGAGAGAAGATGGCATTCTTCACCCGACCGAGACTCAACATACCTACCCTGCCCGCCGACGACGTGTGAAATCTGGACCTCTGTACATGTGATCAGAAATGAAGTGTCAGTTTTTCGTGTTTGACTTCATGAACTAAATGGAACAAACTGTAGTTATCATTCAGAAAATTTAAGGCTATTTTGGTGTAAGCTTAAGGACAAGGCATGTTGGTGAGTGGGTATAGAATCATATGCACTCAAGCCTTCGTTTTATGTATCTATTGATAACAACAGGGCTAGTTTTTCCTGGTTTTGAAAGAAAAAAGTATTTTATAAGCGAACAAAACATGTTTTCTTATGCTTTGTATGATTTTCCTAATGTTTGTATGCTTGTGAGGCTGGGGGGTGGGAACAAGTCAGTTTGGACAAATTTACTGTACTGTAACTTATTTTATAGTACTTTTACTTGAAGGAAATAGGAAAGTTCCCTACTTTTGAGTGTAATTTTGTATGGTTGAAAAAAATGGCACTTCAGTGTTTAACATACAGTGAAATGGACCCTTGACTGATTTTTGTTTCTGAAAACTTTACATCCAGTTTGTTACTTTTTAAATCCATTTTTATTATTTTCATGGTCGTTTTATTATAATTATTAATTATTACGTGTACTTTAAGATATATAGATAAATATATATTAAAACATTGTATTCAGAACCTTTTATGTAATTTCTGTGATAACATCTACAGTGTCCTCACTGTTGTGAAGATCAGTAAATAAACATCTGAACAAAGGGGGTATGTAAGGTTATTCATGATGCTGCAGGGCTGACAAAATACTTGTATAAAAGCATCTCAGTGGCCTGGAAACCTTCCATTGGATCCGAATGTACAGGACAGGAGAGGAAGGAACTCGTTTCAGCACGGCGAACCAATACACTCATCTTGAAGAATTGTCCTGACTGTAAATGTTGGGTAGATTAAATGGGAAACTCTTTTAATCGATCCATCCATCCATCCATTTTATATACTCGCTTCTGCTATACAAGGTCCGGCAATTATCTTGAAAGCAATGGGCACAAGGGGGGGTATAACCCTGGACGACGTGCCAACCCATCGCAGGGCATACACACCATTAACACCTACGGGCATTCACCTTGTTTTTGGACTGTGTGGTCATGCAGGAGAATCCGGAGGAAACCCCACGACTGCACATACTGTATACACGCATAGACTTGAACCCTGGTCTCCAGAGGCCACCGTGCTGATGCAGTGTGATATGGAACTAAATAACATAAGATGAATTATAGGAGCGTACGTGACATACACTGCAACTTGATATAAACGATATTTTGAGTACAGCTGTGGTTGACGGCTAAATCGATGCAATTATCAGTATCACCAGGGCTGAAACCACCGGACGCCAGGCCCCGTGCCTGCTTTTTAACGCATGCGTAGATGGATGTTTGGAGGGACGAAGAGAGCCAGGGACGCCGGAGTGGGCGGTACCTGTGGCGCGCGGTGCATTGTGGGATCGCTCGCCTTTCAGATCGCTACGGGGTGGGCTGGTCTCTATCGGGCGGCGCTGGGTGAAGCGCTTCGTTTGCACCTCGGAATGAGAGTGTCGGGCATGTTTAAAGGATACACCGAGGAACCAGCTTCGTGACGTCAAGCTTTCCCAACACTGTCCAGAGACGCCATGGCCGCGGAAGGTGAGTGAGCGAGCGGACGGCGTGAGGTGTAGCATGCTAATGCTAATGCTAACAGGTGACGGCTCGGCGCTTAGCGACTGTCGCGGGGAGTCTGACAGGGTTCCTCGTAATGTATACATGTCTGAACGCCACAGAAAGCGCTTTCCCGATGGACGTCACGTCCAGTTAGAGGACATAAACAGTCTAGCCGTCATTCTACAAGCGACAGTGCTTGTGCTGACCACATTAGCTCGTTTGTTTGCACTGCTGGTGTTCAAGTCCCCTGCACCTCGCAGTGCACAACATAGGGGGTATGAGCGCTGTTATGCCGGATAAAACTGTCCCCGCATGTTTAATAAATCCCCTAGTGGATATTAATACCCGTCCGCCAAAGGCTTTTCCTGCCCGCTGCTCCGTATCGCTCGTTTTTCTGCTGCAGTGTGAATAAGGTCTGAATCCTGTATTCCTCGGCAGGGCTAAGGCTTCTGTCGGGGAATGTGCCTACAAGGGGCTATATACTCTCTTTAATCACAGAAAAATACTCAGATCAATATATGAATGTGTGTAAAATTTGCTTTTGTGGAGGCTGGCTGCTAGTCTTCTGAAATACTGTGATGGTGGCGCATTAGGCTACCAGTTACAGATTATCACACTTACAAAATGAGATCATCTGTCATGGTTGCTGCACAGCAGGGCCCAGTGTCACCCCTGGGGAGGAGATGAATGGCCCTGGGAACCTTATGGACATACTTGATGAGCCATTTCCAGATGTCGGGACCTATGAGGATTTCCACACCATTGATTGGCTGAGGGAGAAATCCAGGGACACTGACCGCCACCGGAAGGTGTGTGACCGACCCGTGGCCTTGTCCTGTCATGTGAGACACTGTCCCTCTCAGCCTCGCCCCTGCTCCCCTGCAGTGCCCTTTGTTGTATCGATCGGTTCCTGTTGGCTTTAGTCGTTCACAGTCACCTGCCGTTATCCGAAGAGGCTGCAATTTAGATGTTGGTCTTTAAATCACTGCTGTGCAGCACTCTGCCGCTAATGCTCTAAATCTGCATAAAATGAGCGTCTTGCTGTCTGCTCAGATTACCAGCAAGAGCAGGGAGTCCATCTGTGACTTCATTAAGAGCCTGCTGGACGCCTGGTCCGGGTGGTTGGTCATGCTGCTCATCGGCCTCCTGTCGGGTGAGTATAGGGTGTCTCTTAGGCCTCCGATTAAGCTTGTTTTGAGGGGATTCCCAGGCAGACCTTCGACAGTTGACCAGACCATCACAGTTTGGTTTTAAAGCCTGATCTTTTGCTACCGTGTCCTTCCCCGTGCTGCATCATACACTGTCCTGCTTGTGCCACCAAGGTACTATTTGTGTTTCTGAAGTTCTGATGGGGAGCTAACAGGCTGAACCGTTTTCCTTGCTCAGGAACACTGGCCGGCGTCATAGACCTGGCCGTGGACTGGATGACAGACCTGAAGGAGGGTGTGTGTCTGTCGGTCTTCTGGTACAGCCATGAGCAGTGCTGCTGGACGTCCAATGAGACCACATATGATGACCGGGACAAGTGCCCGCAGTGGCAGAAGTGGGCGGAGCTGATGACAGGCTCCTCGGAGGTTGGCCTATTCAGATGTTCATTTTGCTACCATTTGAGTTGCGATTGGTTGTTAGATATGTCTATCTGGGGTGCACCTTGTCCAAGGAGAACATTAGTGTGAGGAGTTTTCAGCTCGAAGGGTGTACATGTGAACGAGGGCGGTGCACATTTGAGGAGCTGAGAATTTCTTGGACATACCCTGACCTGTTTAGACCCTCCCACACAGATCATATTCTGGATGTTTCTGTTCCCGGCTGGTCATAGGACAGTAAACCTTGAAAGGTCGTCACTTCGGATGTTTTTCTTTTCCCCTCTAGGGGGCAGCAGCTTATGTGTTGAACTACTTCTTGTACGTCCTGTGGGCACTGTTCTTCGCCTTCCTCGCGGTGTCTCTGGTGCGGGTCTTCGCCCCCTACGCTTGCGGGTCAGGCATTCCTGAGGTGAGTCTCCGCAGGTCCCCATGAGAATCAAGTTAGGGCTAGGGTGATCCGGGGTTACTCGTGCCGAGAAAATGGTCTGATTTTTCCTGGCGTACTGTCCTCCCCCAAGATAAAAACCATCCTCAGTGGCTTCATCATCCGCGGATACCTGGGGAAGTGGACACTGCTGATCAAGACGGTCACGCTGGTGCTCGCCGTGTCGTCCGGGCTCAGTCTGGGGAAGGAGGGGCCGCTTGTGCACGTCGCCTGTTGCTGCGGCAACCTCTTCAGCAGCCTCTTCTCCAAGTACAGCAAGAATGAGGGCAAGCGTAGGGAGGTATGTGCAGCCCTGGGGGCCACTCTGATTTTGGAGAGGCCGAATAATTGAAGGGTGATTTACCTCCTGCACAGGAAATGCAGGGTGTCTGATTGGTGGGGGGCCGTTGGGTCTCTGGTCACAGGTTCTGTCTGCGGCAGCTGCGGCCGGTGTCTCTGTGGCGTTCGGGGCTCCGATCGGGGGAGTTCTCTTCAGTCTGGAAGAGGTACGCTTGCACCACAGCCTACAACACAGTCGCGGGAGGAGAATTTTACCCACCTGTCTGATTTGTTGCCCTTTGAACCCTGCAATGTGTCGTTGGGTAGGTGAGCTATTACTTCCCCCTGAAGACACTGTGGCGGTCCTTCTTCGCCGCCCTGGTGGCGGCCTTCACGTTGCGCTCCATCAACCCGTTCGGGAACAACAGGCTGGTGCTGTTCTACGTGGAGTACCACACACCGTGGTACATGGCCGAGCTGGTGCCCTTCGTCCTGCTGGGCGTCTTTGGCGGCCTCTGGGGGACGCTCTTCATCCGCGCCAACATCGCCTGGTGCCGCCGCCGCAAGACCACGCGGCTGGGCCGCTACCCGGTGCTGGAGGTGCTGGGGGTGGCGGGGCTGACGGCCTTGCTGGCCTTCCCCAACCCCTACACCCGCCGCAGCACCAGCCAGCTCATCTCCGAACTCTTCAACGACTGCGGCTCCCTGGCCTCCTCCCAGCTCTGCGACTACGTGAATGACCCGAACATGACCCGGCCCGTGGACGACATCCCCGACCGGCCGGCAGGCGCGGGGGTCTACGCCGCCCTCTGGCAGCTGGCCCTGGCGCTGGTCTTCAAGGTGGTCATCACCATCTTCACGTTCGGCATGAAGGTCAGCGATCCTGAACCTGCTCGCAGTTTCGCTTTAGGGACGCACTGACGCCGTCCGTTTCAGACCGAGTGCGAGTGCTGATGCTCACCGATGCCAGTTAAGGAGCTTTTAAAAGGAAAAAAATATTAAAAACAAATAGAACTTTGAAAATCTGAAAAAATGATATACAGACAATCTGCTAATCATCCGGCGTTGAGGGGAGGGCAGATGGTGGCAGTGCTGATGGATCCGTTTTCTGGTCTCCGGAAGACGGTGGATTAGTGTGTTTATTATCGTCTAACAGCATGTCACTCTAAGACCTCTAGAGCAGTAGTTCACAAACTTTTTACACCACCTTGCATCTCAGAAAGCATTACACTCTCCACCTATGACTATTAGCTTTTGGCTAAGAGCTTCTGTTATTTCCACTACATGAGGTTCATTGTTTGACATATTCTCCTTCTCTGCTAGTTTTTGCTGCACGTTTGATTGTTGCTGATGGCAATTTCCACGTACTCCTTTGGTTTAATTAGATCACCAGTGCTGCATGAACCTGATTTCGTACCTCCCATTGATAGCTTAGTAGGGCATTGTTCGCAGTCCGCTATGCTCTGGATTCCGCTGTTGACTTCGAAAGTATTTCCATTCTGCAGATATTGTCTCATTTGTTGTGCCCGTCGATGAGATTGCTGATGCGTCATTAAGTGGTATCGCCTGTAGTCTGAGGACAAGAGCGCAGTATCAGACCCCAATTAGTATGGATGCATCCTTATCAAATTTGGTTGTTTAGCTGGTTTCAGTCGCCATCAAGGGTGGGACCTGATCCCTATCCACTGTACCTGTTCTGTAAGATGCTGTTCTGAACTGATGTGGCGCGTTCCCCCAGGTGTCATCTGTGCCCTTCTTAATGACAGTGGAAGCTCTGCATTTCTGGGTCTGTCCCCACTCAGACTCCCTCAAAGCCTCCCCTCTCAGAGCACTTTTCCCCGGCCTGTCCCCAGATCCCCTCTGGCCTCTTCATCCCCAGCATGGCCGTGGGCGCCATCGCCGGCCGCATCGTGGGCATCGCCGTGGAGCAGATGGCGTACCACCATCACGACTGGATCATCTTTAGGAGCTGGTGTCGGCCGGGGGCCGACTGTGTGACGCCAGGACTCTACGCCATGGTGGGGGCCGCAGCGTGTCTGGGTACGTGGAGCACAGGCGCCCCCATCTGTCTGTCTGTGGTATCGTTACTTGGCTGTGAACCATAACTGTTCACGTTGATCGTGTCCAAGACCGACACGTTACCCCTTTTGTAAAAATACAAGTCGACAGAAATGTTTACGGAACCCCTGTAGCTGTCAGGTACTACATCCGAATCCAATTAAAGATTTAGCACGTTAGTTATTCTTCTGTCTCGTCGCCTCCGTGTGTCCAGGAGGAGTGACGCGCATGACCGTGTCGCTGGTGGTCATCATGTTCGAGCTGACGGGAGGTCTGGAGTACATCGTGCCTCTGATGGCCGCTGCCGTCACCAGCAAGTGGGTGGCGGATGCTTTCGGCAAAGAGGGCATCTACGAGGCGCACATCCAGCTGAACGGCTACCCCTTCCTCGACGTGAAGGATGAGTTCACGCACCGCACGTTGGCCGCCGACGTGATGCGTCCGCGGCGAGGCGAACCCCCGCTGGCCGTGCTCACCCGGGAGGGCTCAACCGTGGAGGACATCGAGGCGCTCATCCATGAGACGGACTACAACGGCTTCCCCGTGGTGGTGTCTCGTGAGTCGGAGCGCCTTGTTGGCTTCGTGCAACGCCGGGACCTCACGCTGGCCATCAGTAAGAGCCTCGTCCTTACCCACAATCCCCTGCGAACGTCAGTTCCACTCTGTGAGGCTAAATGCTGAGCAGCCTGTAAAATATATTACTGTGGTTGTTTTGCTGTTGTTGAACTTGAGCTGAAACCTTTAGGATCAAAAGTTGAGGATTTAAGGATTAAAATGTGGCTCTTCAGTCATCTGCGAACCGTGTCGCCGTATCGATTCGGTTTTTCATTCTCAGCTGCCGCTGTTGAATTTGGCAGATAATGTAGCGGTTTTGCCGAGTGACTCTGCTCAGGGGCTGCGCTGGGGGGCCTGACCACACCTCCGTGTCCCAGTCAAAGCCGACACTCCAGTGGCGGTCCCTTCTTTCAGAAACCGCCCGCCAGAAGCAGGACGGGGTGGTGAGCAGCTCGGTAGTGTACTTCAGCGAGGAGGTCCCCCCGCTGCCCGCCAGCTCCCCCCAGCCGCTCAAGCTGCGCCGCGTCCTCAACCTGAGCCCCTTCACCGTCACCGACCACACGCCCATGGAGACCGTGGTGGACATCTTCCGGAAGCTGGGCCTCAGGCAGTGCCTGGTCACCCGCAGCGGGTAAGCCACCCCCCAGCCCTGCTTTCCCTGGCGGCAGCAGTGGGCCCCCCCCTCTGTCTTGGGGAGGCTCTGAGGTCATGCTTTCCTGTGTCTCTCTTTCAGACGCCTCTTGGGAATCATCACAAAGAAAGACGTTCTAAGACACATGGCCCAGATGCTGAACCAAGACCCAGACTCCATAATGTTTAACTAACACCCCCCCCCCACCCCCACCCATGATGGCT
>JABFEB020000077.1:2567123-2583742 GCA_019775895.2 Stomatorhinus ivindoensis | reverse complement strand
TTCTCTCATGAACATGCTGATTTCAGAGCGTAGTTCAAAAAATCTCTTCAGAACTATGCCTCTGCTTAGCCACCTCACCTCGGTATGATATGGTAAATCACGGTACTCTGCGTCGGTTTCTTCCAAAAAACTTTGAAACTGCCGGTGATTTAGTGCACGGGAGCGGATAAAGTTCACAGTATATATGACAACTGTCATTACTTCTTCAAGACCGAGAGCCTTTCCACAGAGCGCCTGCTGATGGATAATGCAGTGTATTCCAACTGGCTTTGAAAGGCCCATTGATGTGACATGATTATTTATTCTACCCATTAATCCAGTTTTCTTTCCTGCCATGTTCTTAGCACCATCGGTTGTAATGCATTTCAAGTTCTCCAATTTCAAATCAAACTGCTCAAGTGTTTTGCATACACACAGAAACAGTTCTTCTCCAGTTACATTACTTTTCAAACTATGAAGTGTAGCAAGCTCTTCTGTAACATTGAAGAATTCGTCTATGCCTCGTAAAAACACCAGCAGTTGGGCAGTGTCCGATATGTCAGTGCTCTCATCCAGGGCGATTGAATAATTAACAAAATTGTTTGCTTTGTTTTTAAGTTGGTGAATGAGGTCATCTGCCATTTCTTCTGTTCGTCGTATAACTGTTCTTGCTGATAAAGCGTGGCGTTTCTCCGGGCACATCTCCTCCGCGATCTCCTGCACGCACTGTTTTATGAACTCGCCTTCAGTGAACGGCTTGCCAGATGCAGCAACGAGTTGATACTCGATAGCTAGCTCTGACCGCCGCTATATTTTCGTCATGTTGTCTTCTTAATAGGTTTTGCTGCCCTGAAAGTGATTTTTTCACTGTATTCAGAAAACTTTGCTTCATGTTTCGTGTCGTAATGTCCTTTGATGGTGTACTCTTTAATTACGGCGATCGTTTCCTGGCAGATCAGACAGATTACTTTTTCTTTCCAGGGGACACAAAAATATTCTTCAGACCATTTTTCTTTAATTTTTCGACATTCTGCATCGACTTTTCTTTTCTTCGACATGATGGATACTAACTGTGTGCAACGCTAATTGTGCATTCTGAAGTTTCGACATAGGGGGCGCACAAGTGCAACTTGTGTTCATTGCAATAATAGATACATGAATAGATGATAAATGTAGCGGTGCAATGCGCTCATGTGGAGAAACGCAAATGCGTGACGATGCCATCGCGGGCCAAGAAAAAAAGGTTTTGCGGGCCGCTTTTGGCCCGCGGGACGTAGTTTTCCGACCCCTGCTCTAGTGCGGGGGTAGGCAATCTTATCCACAAAGGGCCGGTGTGTATGCAGGTTTTTGGGATAACTTGTAGGTCAGCTGTTCAAACCCAGTTGTCAGGATTTTTCAGCCAATCAGTCGTCTAATTAGTAATCTAATTGGGAAGTTGCAGCGAAAACCTGCATAGACAGCGGCCCTTTGCGGATAAGATTGCCTACCCCTGCGGAGTCTAGTGATGGCAATTTAGAGACGTCACCTGGAGGGGGCGCCAGAGTGCCCGGATGGGGTGACATGCAAGCGATGTAGTGGATGCTTCTGGCTACGCTGCTAATCACTAGGCACACCGCTTTTTTTTGTCGTTCCAATTATTCGTCAATCGGATCACACGATAATTAAGCATTATTTGATTCACTGCAAATGTAAATTCGTTTAGCTAAAGACGATTAGATAAATATATGACTAGAAATGTTTTCACAATTGTTGTCGTTGATGATATCGATTTGAATATTTAAGGTAGTCATTAAAATTTATCGTTAAATTAGGTGGGCAGCGGTGTACTAGCAGACTACACACCGCATACATTTGTACCGGAGGCAACAACAGCGCTGCCTGAATGTAAATAGTACATTAAGCAATCGTACGACAGAATACAGAAATAAGTATTATTACATAACATGTTAATTACCAAATGTGCTTATCGTAAAGGTTTTTTAATCCGTTCATTGCGAGAAAAAATATGATCCATTAATGGATAGCATCGGGCAGCAGTTCAGGCAAAGGACCTCTCGGTAGTAATGCGGAAGTTGGAGTATACTGTGTTTCCTCTGGTCTCTAATGCGGGGCCACCTGCAACAAATGCGTATCGAGAAGTATTTCTTGTTTGAAAATACATCCATTCAGGAAGCCAGATATAAAACACTGTACAATGTCATCGGAGGAGTTTGAAAAATTGCACGAGATCTATAAAAGTCTCTATGAGGAGCTGAAGTTGATGCCGGACAGAGCTGCGCGATGTCACGGAGGTACCATCTCATCTTATTATAGAAATGAACTATGTGGAGGAGATGTAAACATGCCATGTGAATTGCCTATTTGCGGTTATAATGACGGCACCTTGGTACATTTTTTTATCGTCGTAATCATTGCCTGATTGCCAAAAAACTGCTTTGGGATTGCGAGCCCTTGTCGCTTCTTCGTATACAGTTTCAGTATCATCAGCGTAAGTTTAATAAGTTTAACATTTGTATACGTGACGCTGCTTCGGATCTCCCGATTTTATTGTCACCTGAAACTGTGTTTCTTTTGTAGCTGTTGTAGTTCGATAACTAATTAATGCAATGATTCGTTTTTGTTCTGGCATAAACGTTTACTGCGCAGATTCCCTTCTCGGAATTAGGTTTTACTTAAATCTGCAAAATAAAGGAGGTTTTATCCTCTCTGGACACGGTAATAAAATGCTCGACTCCTAGTTAAAACGGTTTAAAAAAAAATAATAGGGATCCAGCACAGTTGGTGCTTGAACCATCGAATTCTGTCATACATTATTTACGTTTTGTTTCAGAGGAAAGGAAGAGGTTGGTCAGAGACTTTGATGAAAAAGTGGGAGAGGCAGAGGAAATGGTATATTAAAATTCGTACATATTCGATTTCAGTCCTCTACACTGTTGTTATTGTAAGGGTCGGTCCTAATATGTCTGCCTTGTGACTGCAGCTGCAGGGCATGGATAAGGAGCTGCGTATGGCGCCCTCCTCCTTTCGCAACTCCATGTCGGCGAAGCTGCGCCTGTATCGCAGGGACCTGGGCAAGCTGCAGCGCGACATGAAAAGCTGCGAGCCGTCCCTGGGCTTCTCCGGCCGGCCAGGGGAGAGCGGCCACGGCAGCTATGGCATCTATGCCTCGCAGAATGAGCAGAGTGTGAGTGCCAGTGCCGGCTTCCTGTCCGCGGCCTTCCCACAAACTGCGGCCAAAGCCGCGCCACAATGGCCTTTTCATTTTTCCAGTGATTGAGGAACTTGTGACCAAAATGTGCTTATTTAAATCTTCATAAGGGAGCCTATTCCAATGTACTTAACTTGAACTTCATCCTTTTTGGAGGTTCAACTTGAAGCTTTACAGGCACTATTTTCACAATATTTTTGTAAAATGTGTGGCCTGTACTATGAAGCGGGGTTACTGGCTCATCGGGGTAACTTGTTGGATTTAAGGTACCACAGTTTAAATGGACTTCATATTCGTTCACTTACATTTTGCCCAGACTGCCTTAAATCCGACAAGTTACCCCGATAAGCCAGTAACCTCACTACGTATTATAGGCCCCTGGTGTCTATCTACCCCAAAACCTAACCAATGGTTGCTAGTTCTTTACCATACATACTATTTATATGGTAATAAAACAATTACATGCATATAAATATGTGTGCAGACTTGTCTCAAATTGGAAATCTCACTCCAGCCCTCTGACCAAAGTTGGCAACCCTGTTAACCTGTGATGTTTTACATAATGCTGTGCCCCGATACACACACCATTGAATATCAGCTGAGTACTGGAAAAATAATCGTGTGTCTTTGCTTGTCCTGATTCAGCTTGTCTCTGTGTGCTAGACCCAGGCACAGTCCCATCGTGCGCTGCTTCTCCAGGGTACGGAGTCCTTGCACCGTGCCACGCAGAGCATCGAACGCAGCCAGCGAATCGCCGTGGAAACGGAGAACATTGGCAACGACATCATTGAGGAGCTGGGGGAGCAGAGAGAGCAGCTGGACCGGACCCATGACCGGGTCAGCGGATTAGCACGTGAGGGGGTGGTTAGGGAGACGCGTGACATTGTCATAACCGACTGTCCCCTGTCACACAGCTCGTTCACACAGGGGAGAACCTGAGTCGCAGTCGCAAGATTCTGCGTTCCATGTCTCGGCGGTGAGTGACCCTCTTAATTCCTGTGTTTCATCGTCTTCATATGTCTCGTGTGTCCCTTATGCACAGAATTATGGGATAGATTAACCCTTTGATTCGGTTTCCAAAAGCCATTGTAGTATTTGGCTATCACCTGTGGCCGTCATAGCGCTACGCTTCTGTAAGATGGTTCTTCACCCCCCCAGCGTTCCTTATTCTGACATGCCCCCTCTCCTCCTTTTACTGCCCCCTACAGGCTCATGACTAATAAGCTCCTTCTGTCAGTTATCATTCTCATGGAGCTGGCCATCCTGGGAGCTGTCGTCTACCTCAAGTTCTTCCGCCGCTAGGCGGGAGTGTGTCACAACTAAATGTTATGTGTTGCACAGCTGAGCCGCTCTTCCTCATCCCCCCCCCCCCCACCCTTGTGTTCCTTAATTTGGAAAAGAGGTTGGATGGCTCAGCACAATATGCCCCCCCCCACCCGAAAATCCTCCTCCATACGTGTTTCCATGACTTGAGAGGAGTGGGCAGGGGGAACTAATGGACTGCCAGAGCCATGTGCTTCTGGATTTCTGACTACAGGGGGAGCATTATTCCAACTTGGTTTTTACCACCTATGATGTAGATGCATGAAATGGGTGGCTGACTGGTGCTCCTACAGCGACTGGGAAATGAAGTCCCCCTTCCCCCTTATCCTTATATCGCCTGTAAGTGCCAGAATTTTCTGCCGAGCACAGACAGCGCCCCCTACAAGCGTGGCTGTCTTGGTGTGCCCGCACAGCCCCTAACTTATCCCCCCCCCCCCCCCCCCTTCCCAAATGACTGCAGCTTCTGTCAACTCGAGCAATACTGTAAATACGGAGATGTTAATGTTACAGAGACATAACGTGATAACTTATGATTCAATATAAAAGGCACTAATGAATAACTAACTTGCATTTTCTTTTAAATAAATTTTGTCCTGTGGGGTTACCTGTAACTGAATGATTTTGATGGATAATGGCATCATTTGAAGTCCTTTGCTGAAAAAACATGGTACCGAGGAATTTGCATACACAGGCTGGCGTTCTTTAACAAAATTTTCGGGAACCAACGCGGTTCAGATCTGTCACGAGTGGATTTTGTGAATGTGTTAATTATAAGGTGATTTTGAAGTACTGTAGTCAAAGGGGTACCAGTGATGCAAGACACTCTGCTATGTAACACATGCTGCCTAGTGCTTTTACCCCGTCAGGCAAAGCATTCTTCACCCGTTTGCTAGTTTCTTTAAAGACTTGCTAGATATGTCAGTCTTTCCACGTTTGGGTTTTTCCTTTTGGGTGCCTTGCAGGGTTGTTTATACAGCATGTTTATAACTAAACTCTACTGTTATGATTTGCTTCGCTCGCTCCTTGCTGCGCTTTGGGGCTGGCTCACTGGGTTCGGCGTAACAGGGCGAGTCACTCGAATCCCACATGCCATCAAGGACGGCGTACCCTAGTGCTGAGCCCTCAGTCACACACCACGGGCGAGATGGAGATGCCAGTTAGCATAGCTGTGTGGCTCTGGAATGAAGGAGGACATTCATGTGACACGGGAGAGAACGTTCAGACTTTCACACACACGTAGCTGGGGTCAGCCTTAACCCCTCCCGCACGCAGCAGTGCTGGCGTTCCCCACTCACTGAGTGCTATATGCACTTCTTGTTAGGCCATCTGTGGACGAGAATGACAAGACACAAAAGCATGCGTTTGCCATAAATAGTACGGGCTGATGAGCGCTACTCCGCAGCCCCGGATCACATTCCCCACATGGGAGGCCGGCCAGCCGGACCTGGACTCCACCCAGGTTCAGTCATTCCACTGTAGTGATCTTTACAACTGCTCCACACTGCTCTGGATGGAATACTCCTCTGAATGTATGTGCTCCATAAACAGATGCGGTCCTACAGTGACTGCTATCCCCGAATTTGATCAATAAGTACTCGATAAGTAGAGGTCTGCACCAGAGCATGTGAGCGGAGCGTGAGCGAGGAGCGGAGGGGGCGTAATTTGGTCAGAACGCGGAGCGGTTTTTTAATTAAGAATGGAGCGGTCACTCTGTCTCGCTCTAATTTCGCTCCGATACCGCTCACACTACGACTCTGAGGCGTGCCGAAATCTACGAAATTACAAGACTGATACACAAATCGGCCGAGATGGAATTCGCAAAGTATTTCACAAAGAAAACTGATAGATCATACAAGTGTAATATTCTTATCAAACGTATAGATGACAATAATGTGGTGAAACGGTTTCAGTGAGTAAAGATTCACTTTGGAATCATTTTCTCAGAAACACGAGAGTGTGCTACGCGAACAGGCAGAAGCCAGAGCAAAACGTGAGCTTTATATGATTGTAGTATATCTATAAAGTGAATTAAAGTATAAAGGCCTATAAAGTAAATATTGGTGATCAAATACATTCGTTTTGTCATTCAAAGTAGGTCTAATATGATTTTAAAAATTTCGCATAACGTTGTCAGTGAAAATTTATTTTATAGAGGCGCAACAGCAGCATCAACAGAAAAAATGAATTCAAAACGTGGATGTTTAGAATTCATATTCTTTAGGCTATTAAGCCAATTGATTCATTTATTTTTAAGCCTATTTGTGTGACATGCCATTGCCAAACGTGTCCGTTGTTGCCTATATGTTGCTTAAAAATAAGTAGGCCTATTTTCTGAGTGGCAATGTTGCCGTTGAACATATTTTTTATGATATAAGGCTTCGGTTTAAGGTGACATTTGTTAGGAATGCAGATTATTTGTCCCTCTTTTAAATTGGAGCGATTTGACTGGGGCGGGAGGAAATTTTAGTGGAGAGAGGAGCGAAGTTGAGTGGAGCGGCGTAGTGCGAATTAGAGCGGAGGAGCGGGCGGAGCCAACAGCCTCGTGAGCGAGGAGCGGAAATTCTCAGCGCTCCACTTCGCTCACATGCTCTGGTCTACACAAGACGGAATTTTAAATCCCGCTCACAGCCATAAGATTCTGTTCCACTCCTGCAGAAGTTTGTCACATTTTGTCCAAATCTAGGAGAAATACATTTAATTTCATTATGCTTATTTTCAGTTTAGGAATAGGGATAAACCTGTAGCCTCAACAAATGGCCTAAATTCAATGTTTAACAATCAAAAGAGGCTACCATTCACACATTGTAGGCTAGTCCCATATGGGCGTATTTTACCTGCAGTGTTTGCAGTAATAAAATCCACACATTTGTTGTGGTTTTATCTTTCATTCCACTTGTCACTTTTTTCGATTTGCTTGCATTTGCAGTGATTGTCAGTATAATCTGGCCTCCCGGAACTGAACACACAGGGCCCTTAAGTGCCAGATTTGTTCCTGGCTTATTTTAATTCATTCTGTGGGACCCTGCAAGTTATTTCATCATCAGTTACTTTCCACTCACTACTGCATTCAAAAGTGCCGCATTCCTGTGCCGCAGGAATGCAGACCTCTACTGTCAGCCAAATGAAAGTATTTTTATTGGCAGGTGACTGTGACCATTTTAACTGTACACATTCATTTTCTACACCTGATTGTCCTATGTATGGCCAACGGTCTGGATACTATGGGGCACAAGGTAGGGACTAACCCAGGATGGGGTGCCAACCCATGGCAGGGCACACACACACTCCATTCAGACACACTGACACTACTACTGATGCCTAATTACTTTCATTAGTCTGCGAGGTAAAAGTGTAGAGTATTAAAATTTTTATGAACTTCTATGATCAGGTGAACCATAGTTAATGATTTATCCAAAAAGCTTATAATCCCAAATTCCTTGATTCTTGCTTGCATACTTAGAAATGTGTCACAAGGAGGTTTTAGTGCTGATAAGCATCTTACCAAAAGACGTGTCACTAAACACTGACTAGTTTGACCTATTTTGTGTGAGTGAATTGTTAATGGTGTAGTGATCCAGTTCAATTCAACAAAATGTCATAATTTTCATGAATTTTATTGCAACATGATGACTTTGCTAATCAAAGAAATACTTTCCCTCCTGAAGAAGATCTATCTGGACAATTATTGCAATCTCGACAATGTGTTTTTCTATCAGGGTTCCCTGTTTGCAACAAAGGTCGATCTTTTCCAACAAACACTCATACTGGTTTTATTCTCAAGCGTACACTTCAGTGGTAACCAAAAGAATTCTCTTTTCCACAAGCATAAACGAAGAACTAGTCTGTTATGATACCTGAATACATGAACTCAACAAGTACTGTTCTTTTTTACCTGTCTGGTCTAAATTAGAAAAAAAAGGTTTTCTTACAAAAAGGACTTCTGCATAGCTGGTCATGTCTTGCGGTGCTGAAACGCCAGGGATAAAGTCAAACTATCGGACCTCAAGGAAACTCGGCCCAAGGACACTCAGAGCTGAACTCTGGCAGACGCCTTGGTGGCGAGCAGTCGTGACAGTCGAAGCGTTCCAGCAAGCTCATTCCTCCCATTCTTATCCTCTTGGCAAAAACAGCCTCAGCGAGTGTGTGGCACAAACACGTGTGTCGCCCGTTCTGTTCCGCGGATTCCTCGGCCTTCTCCGCGACGGAGGGCGGTTTCCTCGCTTCGTTCTGGGACGGCGTTAGTCTAGGAAGCATGCTTTGGGATTCAGCTCTGTGATTTACCAGGATTAGGAAATACGGAACGGGAATCTCTGGTAGGCCTTTGTATTAGTGTGTGAGAGGTCCTTCATGCAGAAAAAACATTAAAAAGGGGAAAAAAAAGATTCCAACTGGATAAAAGTATATTAAAAGTGCTGATAAGATGGAAGCTGGAGATCCTAATGGCACGTGTCTCAGTTTACAAATGCCGGCCTTCCAGGGAAACCACCCCATACACGCCCAGAGAGAATAGGGTTCCCAACTCATTAAAGGAGCCTCAGATGACTCCAAAGTACCAGACGTCTCCACGTAATCAACTTGGTACCTCGACAAACACACCCCTGAATCACCGGTAGCTGAACCATGGAGCTGCGAGACCTAACCAATGCCCGGCGGCGTCCGTCACTCAGACGAATAACCAGTTAACTGGGATCCGGTTCGTCAGCAGAGTCAGACGCTCAGCGGCGCCGCCAGCAACTCACCCGGAGGCCTGTAGGGCGGCCAGGCCTGGTGGTGAGCCGCTGGAACCTGGGGGCGGTAGGCTGGGCCGAGGGGCCCGCAGGGGTACCGGAGTGGATGGTAACTGTATGGGCCAGGGCACGGAGGGTTCGAGATTAACGAGTGCGGTTGCTCCAGGCTTCGACAGGACGGGGAAGGCGACTTTTCCCGGGAGCCCGAGTAGCTGGGGTAGTCTGAGGAGAGCAGGCAGGACGGCAGGCTGATGGAATCTCTGACGTCAGAGCACCTACTGTCGAGGGTGGGGTGCGGACAACTGGGAAAAGTCGTCGGGGGGCTGTAGCTGCCAGGAAGGGCCAGGTGAAGCAGGACCGGCCTATATCCAGGCTGAGCGGGCTCATGGCCTAGCCGGTGCTGATCCGCCATCCCGCCGCCGACGGGGGAGAGGCTCTGTGGGTGGGAACGGGCCTCAGAACCGGCACTGGGAGGGGGTTCCTCTCCCAAGGTTTCATCGTTCTCTTCCGGATGGTTCAGCGACTCAGACTGCAGGCTGCAGCCCTGTTGGGCCATGTATCTGTGGAGGCGCAGGAGTCGTCAGCAAACCAGCATCGCATGCAAATGATTCTCCATAAAGCCACAGGATTTGTCAGTTCTCAGAACAGTAACATTTCATAGTAGCTATTTTGACATCTACTGATACATTTGCAGTCCAACAGAAACCATGTGTATCCACTTTCCTGACGATTGTTACTTCACCCTATAAATGGAGTACGCCCATTCTCCCAAGTCTACTTGTAATGCTTGATATGACCAACGAAAAGTTGCTATTAAGTCGTTATCTTGTTTGCACTAGTAAACGTTTTTATATTGATTTTTTATGGATTACTTTATATAGCTGATTTTAACATTGCATTGACAGCTACAAAGCTAATCAAAATCATTGCTAATTGTGAATTTAATATGAGATTAAATACGCATTTTTATGACACTGACAGATTCGTATCACTGACAATCCATAAAAGGCCATTTTAAACAAACCATTCCCTGATGGGCACGATTTGATAAGCTTCCATTTGTAGTGCTAAGGATGTCTCATTACATTATTTTACTAAACGAATCAAAAACAGTTTGAGAAAGTGTTTTTTATTTTTCCCATACTTCCAAAGTACATTATTGGAGATAGACGTTTTTTCCACTGGACAGTGACAATAGGGAAATGTGCATTTACTATGACCTGCACAGCAGTGCAAGCTAACTTCAGCAGCGGGTGATTGTGACACCGTCAATCAGGACACTCCACCTATAAGGCATCACAGTCACAAATGTTCGTCGGATTGCACTAACTCTGTCTGCACGGGACTTCGCTTAATAACTCAACGATGCAGAACTGCAAGGTGACGCATGTGAAAAGCACGACTCGAAGCGCCAAGACACCAGATGAGTCAAGCCACACAGCAGAACATGTTCAGCTTGGGCTAGCATATGGCATTTAAGATATAATATTTCACCGTGCGTACCAAACAAACAATGTATTTTAGTTAAGGAACCCGCAAAAACAAACTCAAATCTCCATAAACCCTGCTGCCTACACCCAGACATCCTGTGTATTTGAGTGTACGTTCAACACCTAGCTCCTGTCTCACTGCCACCACACCGGTGATGATCTATGCACATGCACAAGCATTGTCGACACAGAGCAGCACGGCGTGAGGAAAAAAAAAACTGCACAAACCAGAGAATTAATGGCAGGGATGAGGGAAAGGGGGAAAAAATTCAGTTACAAATCACAAGTCTTTGGGGTAACAATACTTAGAAAAAAAATCAATATTTAAAACCACTTTAAAAACTTAGGTTACCATCATCTCTGTTTGAATACTGTTGACATTGTACACAGTCTGATTTTAAGGGACAGACACGCATGAGTCTGGGACAGTGCTATCATGAATAAGCAAGCGTGTGCACAGACTTTCCAAGACATCGTTTGGCCAAGCTTTGCAGTCTATAAAATAAACACAGACCTAGACATGAGTACAGTTATCTGCCACTAGCATCAGCATACATCTTTCCCAACACTGGACGTCCACAAACCCACAGCTGCTTGAACAAGGCGACAAACCCTCATCGCAACTATATGCAGCAGTGACATAACCAAGCGGATAACGAAGTCTATTACAATCGACATCCTATAAAGAATTCCACTTCATTTTTTACAACCGTGACATTTAGCAAGGTATTTCTCAGGTCACAATATCAAGTTGTCAGTTGAGATGTAATTTTTGTTCCCTGCTGGTTCGCAGTAGCATACATGCTGTATATAGCAAAGGTGATTATTTTGGTGTGGATGCAACTTGGCACATTTTCAGTTCTGATCCCTCAGTTGATAAATGAAGTACCTACCTGCTGTAGATATTGAAGTTTGTGCTGAATAGTTTTATATTAATCCTTTAAGGTTTATTTCTTGAGGAGAGCTCAATAAAAGCTCTATGACGCAAGACAGTTACTGTATTAAATCTGGACCCGAACTGCTCAATAGGAATCATGTTTGAAGCAGCAGACATTTTTAAGCGAGATTTAACGTCTCTTAACAAAACTGCAACATCCATCCAGCCATTTTCGTAACCGCTTAATCCCAGCTGGGGTCGCGGGAGGGCCAGTGCCCATCGCCCATCCGGGAACAACGGGCGCAGACGGGGCCCAACCCTGGGCGGGCGCAAACACACCACAGGGCGCAAATCAGTCTCAAAATCGCAACCCATAATGAAATATCGATGTGATGTCAAATCAGGACGTCTTCCCACCCCTGTTTAATGGTATGATTGTTTCATCAAAGCCTTTGCAACTCAACAGCAGGACTAAACTCGTGCCGTTTCTCCGAGAAACAGGACAGGTACAGAAACATCCTGCCAGAATTTCCCCGACCTTGGGCTCTGGGAGACCGAGAGCCCTATTAACGAGGGAGGTCAGAGGAGCAGAGATGCAGATGAGAGACCCGAGGCTCCTGCCTGCTCTCCACGCTGGTCCCAACCAGCGGCTGACAGGACAAGCGAAGACGCATCAAAATTGCACCATTCAGGAGAAACGCACATAAGCAGGGGCTCCTCAAGGCATCAAACTGTCAGCACGTCTCTGACAAATGCATTTGGCCTCAGATCCCAGGGGGTGAAAACTGAATATTACCATAAGCAGTATTTAACACAGAATAACAGGCCATGATTATACTTAAAGAGGAGAATAGAGACTCTGCCTGCCCTTCCTTTCAAAAAGGTAATTCCAGTAATTGGCAACGCTGGTATCATGGCTAGAAGCAAGAGACAATTAATCCACAGAAGAACAGGCACTGACGTGCCCAGCTCCTGCCTCATGCCCCCCCCCAGCACTCGGCTGGCCTGAAAACTGCTGTTCAGGAGCACAGGGCTTCAACGGATGCTGTCAGGCACCTGTCTAGCAGCCGGACTCAGAAACCGAAAGCGTAGCATCTTTGTTTACGATGCCACACAGGTAGCGTATGAAACCGCACAGATCAGCGGTGTGATACTGACGCTAAGTCAGCTTTCTAAACCTGGCTAGTTCTCACAGAAGCAGCCTCTGAAGTCAAGCGTGAGAGGCCCACCTGCCTGACTGACTGCCCCCCCACCCACAACATCCGCACGCCGACCCCTATGCCAACTCTTTAAATGTAACCAGCTGCGAGGGGGAAAAAAATTTTATAAAAACAAAAAACTTTGCTGTAACTAGCTGTAGGGTAGTCGATGTACCGGACCGGAGAAGTCCAGAGTCGGGAGCAAGAGGCTGCTTCACACGCCGGACTCTGCCAGACACGCCGGGCCCAGGCCGCACATACCATACCGCCCGGCAGCAAAGCGCCGGACGCGGACACATCAGCAGGCGCCGCAACAAATTAGCTCCCTATACGGACCTTTCACAGTCCCCGACTGTCACGATTGACAGACTGTAATTTGTACTGTGAAAATAGACGATGTAGTGATTCTGAACAACAATGGCGTTTAAAAACCAACTGCAACATGTTCAAGTCCCCAAATAAGAAAAAGACACCTATCCTGAAGCATAACAGCTAATACCTTAAGCTTATAACTCAGGGGGATCTAACTCCGGCGACAAACAACCCAACAGCCACGGCCTGTTGAAATACGGTTGGTTTACATACCTGCCGATAAAGTCAAAATGTAATAAATCTAAAGTTGATGGAAACCTGACTTCACACAGCTGCCCTTACCGAGCTCCAACTGCTGTTTGTAGTGGTTTTATGTAGCTGGCATAGTATCAAATAAAAACTAGCAAAACCAGTACCTGCCCATATAGCTTTTCTGCCCCCTTCGGCCCTCATAACTCGCTACGTATCGGTTACAGTGCTGTTAAATACACAGCTCGCATTGAGCGTTTCGATTAAGACACTCGTACAAAAGTGGCTTCCGGGGAGCAGAACAGGAGACCCAGATCTCCTTAAGCGCCCAGGAACCGGCAGAGCAGAACCTGCACGGTCAGCAGCGCGGGTCGCCGCAGCAGGGGGCGATGTAGGCTGCGGTGGAGTATTAACAGGGAAATGCTCTTCGAGAAGCACCACTCAACCCGCCTCCTGACCCCTTTTTCTTTGAAATGTAGCATTCCATTTAAGGTCAAATCTGGAACAAAAACAACGTCACTAAATTTAACTGACAGGACTCCCAGACAGCAGTAACAGCCCAGAGAAGATGTTCCCTGAAAGCATATTGCTATTTTTTGGAAAGGCTCATTTTTGCTGCTATTTATCAAAATCTAAACAAAATCCTAACCAGTTTCCGCTCATTTTGACAACGGCACCGGCCAGTAAGGATAACTCTACTTTTGCCCCATGTTCTTAGCAAACAGAATTCATTTTCAGACACAAAACCAGACAGATTAAATACTGACACAAGGCTGGGCACAGCAGCAATCGACAATATTACAGTATTAAAAAAAATGAGCAGATTCTTTCCCACAGATTCTTTCTTGATCTGCATGGATACCATTGCTTAATTAGTTAACTGGGATTAAACTCCACTTCCCCATCTCTGACTCAAACCAAGAAGCAAGACCATTCCAGACTGACCATGTCCTGGTTTGCGTAAGGCGTCCCTTTACACCCAGACATTCACAGGCTTAACGAGAAAAACTGAAGCAAAAAAAAAAAAAAAAAGGAACTACAGGATAACTGAAAAAACAAAACACTCCATATAAAAATGGCTGCTGATTCACAAAGCCATCTGATCCCATTCCAGGTAACACATCTGTATTGAAGTGCACCTCCAGGACTGTTTCATCTATTCACAAAATGTCACCCAGTGCACCTCGCTAGCAGCCCGGAATCAGCAAGCCTCTGGAGGAATGGTTTCCGTACAGATTACCAGGCGGGGTATACAGAACCACAGTAAAAAGCATGATTATGTCAATGATCTCTCTTGTGATCACAAGTTGGTGACCTTCTGCTTGTAAATAATGGGTTATTCTGTTGTGAAAAATTGGGATATGTACTACAAGAGAGCCAGGACGCAATACCGATAAGCTTTTTACCCACATAATACATACAAATTCCACTTCACCTTCCTGTAAGCAAAAAAGACATTAAATAGGACACAGTAGCACACAAGCCAGACAGCACGCAAAGTGCTGAACACGCACATATGTTCAGTAGTTGGCGTCGGCGCTCTGTCACAGCGAACGTGAGAGCTGTGTCAAAAGGAAGAGGTTTTTAAGTCACTTTTTCCAGAAGGTAGGTCAACCGGGGCTGTGTTTTTTTAATTTTATATATGAATCCATGCGCCCATCAGCCACATTTATCTTGAGCCGAGATCAGTGACATACAGCTCGGTCGCCGTCTGCTCCCCTACCTCCCCAGCAAACAGAGATGTTATCTGTGGCCGGCCGAAAGCACGGCTGAGCTGTTCAGAAACCTGCACTCTCATTTTCAGCAGGTTTCACTGTAATCTAAAATCGGGTACTGCTCTCCGCCATGTGTACCTTTACACCAATCTCATACAAGCAAGCGTGGACAGGCGGATAAAGGGTCAATGAGGCCTAGATGATCTTCCCACAGGTGCAGCAGGAGCGCCATCATCATCAGCATCATCATCATCATCACCAAAATCAGTGTTTCTCAAACCAGTCCTCCCAATTCCTTGAGCGTTGGGAGGGAGGAAAAACATGGCCCATCTGCCCCCCCAAGGACTGGTTTGAGAAACACTGACTTACATGACCACACCAGCCCAGTTTTTCAGTTTATGCTGCAAGAGTGTTCTACCAAAAGCATTTGCAGTCAGTTTTCTGGTTTGGCATCTTTTAGACCAATTGTTTTAGTTAAACAGACCAAGAATGACCCAAATCTCATCCAGGAATAAGAAGTTCAGCAGTAGATATAAAGAGCAGAGACATTTGTGTCACCGTCACTCCAGAAGAAGTGCGTCGTCGGCTTCACTCGAGCAAAAGTCAGACCTTCTGGGACATTCCATTCATTAAACATTAACTTTGATACTTATAAGTATTTAAACAGTACAAATTATACTGTTAGGCCAAAGCACAGCTTCCACACAGGAAATATGTATTGTAAATTTGTTTTGTGAAATTTTCCACGCAATCCACTAAAAACTTCAAGAGCTAAAATTAGGTGTTTCACTTCAGAAATCAAAGCCGTGTCGATCGGAAACGTTTATTCTTCGATGTAAGAAAGTCGCCTAACCTTTGGGAAAGGAAACCGGGCCTGGTACTTAGAATTATTATTCATACAGACTTATTTTATTTACTTATTTGTTCTTGTATCCTTACATATTTAGTTGTGCGCTTCATTTTGCTCATGACATGATATGATACCACCCGCATCAAAAGAAACTAATAAAAGATTCAGTATTCTATAATTATATAAAAAACTTTGAGTATTCTTCTTCGTAAAAAATGTTGCTTTGAAATACGTCATATATGGTTTGTCTAAAACAGATCAAAACACACTCCAATAAAAACTCATAAGACAAAAAACAAAAACACACACACAGTATGTGCATCAGTAAATTATTGGCAGTAATAAGAAAAACACCCAGACCAAAGATGGCAATAAGACAGCAGTAGGTTATAATGGAGCTTTAAAATGCTAAATTATACTCGACGTTTAAAAACCATGGGGAAACAGAATAGCATTACATCTTTAAAAATAAACATCTTAAGTTTTATTTATAACCAGACACATTTGTATCTCTTGGCTTGAAAAGTAAGTGGCGTCTCCCCATTACCAGCGGGCACTGGGCGCTCGAAATAAGATAAGTAACACCTCGAAATAAGATAAATAAAGTTAAAAGCTTATGTTCTCCTCGCAACCTCGTCAGCTTGAACGCTTATTCGTTTTTAAATATAAACCCGTTCGGTTGAAAAAAGA
>JABFEB020000077.1:2522835-2536050 GCA_019775895.2 Stomatorhinus ivindoensis | reverse complement strand
CCCCCCCCCCCCCCCCCCCCACCCGAAAACGGCACACTCTGAAATCCAGAGGTTTTACGGACTCTTTTAACACTGGTTTTTGTTGATGTCAGGTATCAATGCAACAGGGATGGGTTTTACAGAACAAAGACCTCTGCTTTTACCAGACCTGGCGTGAGCTATTTTACCCTTATACAAATTGCCTGAGCTAAAAGCTAGAAAAATAATTGGTTGTTTTTTTTTTTTATTATAAAAAAAACATTAATTATGTTGTGAATCAGAATGCTGCTGGGCGAAAGCAAGCCAGCTTGTATCCTCGCCGGTGTCATCATTTGTTATTATGACTTGTGTCTCTCTGGGGATACTGGTTCCAGGTAACGGGCCCCTTATGAAACGGCAAAGAAGCTTTGGGGACTAAACGTCCATTCTAACAACCATCTTTCTCTTGCCAGTTTTCATTCTATTCTACTGTGATTTAACACTAAAGGACTGATCTGCCCCATATTTGTGACCCACACCCTTGTGAGTCTTCACTCACCAAGCGAAGGCTAAGAACTGCAAAATGCAAAACAGCAAAGCAAGGCCATTGTTCTTCCACTGAAAGAATCAAACAGATATGAGCAATCAAACAGTGAAGTAATCAAAACAATTTTCTCCAGGATAAGACTTTTCTGATTCCGATTAATCAGAGAGTAATAAGCTGTCAGCTCAAAAATAGCAATCCACTCACCCAAAAAGCAGCGCAGAGTGTCAATCCAAGAAATGCCTATAAAAAAAATCACATTAAATCAACAACAACATATAACTTTGATGACATCGCATCCTTAATACATAGGCTTTAATACGGAGTTAGCCCACCTTCTGCAGCTATAACAGCTTCAACTCTTCTGGGAAGGCTGTCCACAAGGTTTAGGACGAGTAGTGAAAAAAAATTTCGTAGTGAAGAAATTTCACGAATGGACTTATTGCACATGGCATCCTATCACGGTACCACGCTTGAATTCGCTGAGCTCCTGAGAGTGACCCATTCTTTTGCAAACGTTTGTAGAAGCAGTCTGCCTGCCTAGGTGCTTGATTTTATACACGTGTGGCTATGGAAGTGATTGGAACACCTGAATTCCAAGGCTTGGAGGGGTGTCCCAATACTTTTGGTAGTATAATGTATTTTACTCACTAGTTCAAAGCTTGCATGCATGTTTCCTTCTTTTTTTTGTGAGCTGCATATAAAAGGATTTCTGCATGAAGATGACTGATGCTCTGTAGACTCTGCTGGCCTCAATGAAATGGCACCAGACATAGCATATTGGGAGCAAAGTAAAATAAAGTAAATATTTCAATCTGCTTGTACCTGCATAATGTCACGGTATTACAGTGAGGAATTTTCTCATCTTTCTTGTTCGCTTCAGTAGGTTATTTGTTTACACTCCACTGGAGATCTAGTTGACCCCTCACCGTGCTGACAGACAGAACCTCCTTTGCTTTGCCAGACCCGATGAATTTGATTTTCCCCACTGTCTCCGCCAGCGGCTCTTAGCCCAGCCGGACCCAGAACCAGTGAAAAGGGGGCTGTTTGACCTCTCACCACAACAGCCAATCAAACCAGGGTTAAGGTCTCAAAAAACAAAGCAAAATAAATATATTAAATGGTCTATCAGCCTCTTCACTCGAGAAGGTACAACTTCCAGTGTACCGTCCATTGGGCAAAATCGAAACAACATGAATGTCAGTCATTGTAGAGCAGTTTCCTGTTGAAATATCCTACCTCATGAAATATAATTTCACTATATGAAGGGGGACACTCGTCAAATACATGGCAGGTGGTCCACACACTTTGCACCCTCTCCTAAATCCAAACCATTCATCTTTTTAAGTGTCTTACAGCTAAAGCACCATCCACACTACGCACGGTTAGGGCCTAGGAGAGAGGTGTGTGCAACTGAGCTGTGTGCATTCAGGGCACAAGGGGGCGCTATTCGTACATGGCCGGGCACTCACCAGCAGCAAGATGGTGGCCACCACGCGCGTTTTGTCACACATCCGCTTCAGCTGCTTAAGAGGCCCCATCAAGAACATGGTGCTGTAAGGTGGGGGGGGGTTACATCATGTGACTGGATTTTTTGGAAGTGGGTCATCGAGCAGAAACACTACTATGCTATAATGCGAAGATTGCAATTAAAATGAAACCTCAGATCCTTACTGTGTACATTATAAATGTGTAGCTCAGATGCTCAGCTATTTTTTATAGCGGGAGATAAAATAGCCATGCGAGAGTTCAGACCGATCAGTTTATTAAATAAGGCAGGAGATCAAATAAACTATCATTGCACAGAAATCTCAGGCTGTCTGAGCTGCAGAATGACGGCCACATTCCCAGGTCACCTAAACAGTCACCAGATGTGTGTGTGTGTGTGTGTGTGTGTGTGCACGATCAGTATAGTCAGTATTTGGAATAAAATTCGTGCATCTAGAAATGAGACCTACCTTAACAGAGAGGTAATGTTGCCAAATGTGTAAAAAACGATGAACAGTATGAATCCAATTTTCGGCAGCCACAGCAGACATACCCCCTGGCAGTAAAAGGTGAGAAATGTGAGGGAACATGGGTTAATAAAATAAACAGTAAAACGCATAAGCAACAGGTCCTTGTGATCCCATTTACGTCTAAACAGACCTACACATTTTAACTAGGGTGTAGTCTCAACACACCTAATTTGTAATCATTTGTCAAACGTTTCAGATAAGAGACTATTCCAGTCTACAAAAAAACGATTTTTGCCTATGTGGTTTTTCTAGTTATTAAAACAAACATTTCGTTGTCTGAGCATTATCAACGCAACAAGTCATTTCCGTAATTCATTAAACAGCCCAAGAGATCGCAAACACTGCTGCAACTCTGCGCACATTCCTGTAATCAGGCTCGACCCGTCGCACCAGCCTTCCCATGTCATCCGCGCTTTTAAGCACGAGACGAAGATCGACATAAAGATGGCATTTTGTGACGTCACGGCTCGGCGAGCAACACGAGATCAGTGGCTTGAAGCTCACCAGCACTGAACACGCCACACCGAGGACAAAGCAGGCGACGAAGCCCTTCATCCGCGTCCCCCAGGATAAAGTGGAGGCTTCATTCACCGCCTGGACGGGGAATTTGGAGAACAGGCTGAAAGCAGTTTTATAAATATACACGCAATTTATTTGCACTGACACTGAAGAACAGTCACCGCAGTATTCCTGGAAAACATCTGGGGGAATCACAATGTGTATTTACTTTGCGTGTCAGATAGGAATGAACCGTACAGGGTTACCAAACGCACCCATGCATTGTGCCGCTGGGTAGGTATAATACAGTAATACAGATCGCGTAGGAAAGGAGTGTTCTGTGCTTTCTTCTGTTGAGAAAACGAGGTTTCTAGTTTCATGAAATTGCAACGCTTCGCTCTGACTAAATGCCCCCCCCCCCACTCCTGTTAAGCAGCACGTTGATTTGCAATCTCCACATCAATACTAACGACACGATAAAGTTGGTGTCCATCCCGTTTCGAGAGTGTGTCTGACTGCATAACACATGCGCGAACGGCATCATTACTAACGAAAACGTCTTACAACAGGAAAGTATCACAAGTGCAGACCATTTTAAACCCGCGTCGTTTCACTTTCAAACGTATTACCTGCAATACAGTGGTGTCGTCTTCTTGACCACTTAGTACTTTCTTTAGTTTGTCCATGAATACAGGGCAAACGAGATCTCTACTAGGTACGCAATACCTTTCTAAGTTATTTTTTCGGATAACTTCTTCAATGCTCCCTATTTTCCCTTCGCAGCCCAACAGGTGGATTCGGCAGCTTCCGCCGGTGTGTTACGGAAACGTGACGTCATCCGAGGGCATGCGGGAGAAAACTACAATCCCAGGAGCCCCGGTCGCTAAAAACTCCTGCAATGGAGATCACTCAAAGTATCAGCACTTAATTAGTTTTTAACGCTGGCATACGTAGACCAAAATAAAACATTATCCGTTCAAGCATATTTGTGTTTAAAATTCATTCAAATGTAATGTGATTTGTCTAATACAATATCCTATACAATAGCCAACGTAAAACTCGTATCAACATTAACTTCAGGGGTAGGCCCGGCGCTTATACTTTATTACTATTAATAATGACAATCCATCCACTCATCGTCTAAATGCTCATCCTGGTCACAGTCGCGACGGGGGCTGACTCTTACCAGACAAGACGGGTTGCCAGTCCACCACAGTTACAGTGATGATAATAATAATTATTATTATTGCCATTGTTGCTATTACTCCCGAAATGATGATTATGCTTAGTATGTCGTCATTCAAAAAACAAAGTGTGGTTTTAAAAAGCTCAAGGGCCGGTCTCCGTGAACTCCGGGCCCTCACCTGCATGGCGACCCGGCAGTGTGCCATCACACACCTGCTTTAGCGGTAACATCTGGATTATGGTGCTGAAAGGGGACGCCAAGATCACATTCCAATATCCAGGATGGACCCACTTTTTCACGTTTTCTGGAAGATCGCCGATTTTTTAGGAGTGAGGCACTTTGCTATAAATGCAAGCGATGCAAACAAAACGAAAGCTTCGGTCCCCCGGATGTAAATTATAAATGTGTAATTTTGATATAATGACTATAGGATAACATTGCCACACCTACAAGACATCTACACACACGCACTAGTGCAAGACAAGGACAAACCGGATAATTGCAGACATATTCAGGCAAATGCCGCCGGGGGCAGAAAGCTGAGAAGCCGTGGAGAAGCTTTTCCCGCAGGTCATACGAACTTTAAACTTTAATCATTGTCATCTTTCATCATTGTGTTTGCATTATCCAGGATACATGGTCTTAAATTCTGATAATTATGCTACTTACATTTTCACTTTAAATTAAATCTGTGGAAAGATTTTGCATCTAACTTTTCACACTTCCAGTTACATTCATACATATTTTATTGCCTTATCTAATAGTTTGCCGTCTATTGCATAATTAATCTCAGCTTTTCCCCATAAACTTTTTATATGTTTATGCACAGTGACGGAGCTGTTTGGCCATAATAACATTTCACTGCCATTGCACTGTACAGTTGTGCATGTGACAAATAAAAATCTTCAATTTTGGTACTCAAACTGCTTCAAAATGGGAGGTGAATTGGGCAGAAGAGGATTTCCACGCTGATCAGTTAATTAATATGTGATCAAATAAACTGTCATTGGGTTTAAAATTTTATCTTACAAACCTCAGAGCTGTAAATTCAGCTACACGTATTGGAGGATGGGCACTACGTAATTATTTAAATAAAATTCTCTATTAATTGGGGACGGAGGTATGAATGAAATATAAATATATGAGACGTACTTCAAGAGGGAGGTGAAAAAATACGAATATCCGATTATACGCTCGTAAATGGTAATTTCGGCACTCTCAGCGGACACTTTCCCTTGCAGGAAAAAATGACAACTTTGGAGGAACAACGGTCAACATAAATAAAGAAACAGAAATAATGTGCAGTTTTGATTGCATACGACTTTTAATTAGACCTATATAGAGGGACGTCAGAAGCATTTTCATTGTTTGGGGGGGGGGGGAGGTCCAAACGAATAATTATGAAATGTGAGCGGGACACGTCCCCCTCAAATTTTATGGCGGCGACGCCCGTACCTATATACAATAACCAGGGTGAACTGCAAACTCAACGCACCAATTTGTATTTTGACCTATTCAAACGATTAAGAGGAGAGTTTTACATGTATGTCCAATTTTAAAAGTTTGGGCTGATATTCGTGATGCTTGCTATGTAATACGTAGATATCGTACGGGGGCAATTTATCGCAGGAGGCCACTTGCGGAAGCCGGGAAAGACATGCAACTTACACATGGAGAGCGGATGTCTGAGTATAACCCTTATAAATGTGAGGTAACTTTACAGCCAATAATAACAATGAAAACAACAATAGGAACATATTATTATTGTCAATTATTAGCATTATTTTTTATTTTCCCGCTAGCACAGTGGTAGAAGAGCACAGTCTGTCGTCAGATAAAATGTCGTTTTAAATAGCCACGAAGGAATAATTAAAACAGGAATCGTTAAAAAAACAGGCAACCGTTACAAATAATGACACTCAAAAGCGCATTAATAAGTATCCCTGTAGTCGTTTCAAAACTGAAGAGAAATAATTACTGGTTAACTGACGAGTAGCCGCTGAACAGCAATTTACCAAAATGTCAGCAGAGCCGTGAGGAAATTAAATGCATACATTTAATAATGAAATCAACATAAACAATGCAGATGATACTCCAGGAATAATTTATATATGCATACACCTTCTGAATACTGTCCGATTAATATCAAGGTTAAAATTGCTAATTTAAGTGTCCTTTTACCCTTATATTTAATACATCATAGCAGATTTTCAAGGCAGGTTGATAATTTACACATTACTAAAAGGGATCCCATTCTTCATAATACAACAAAATTAAACGCCGCATAATAAATAACGATATCACGCAATTCAAGATTATTTCCAAATTGCACTTATATCCGTATAATAAAATAAAGCTATAATCATCTGTACTAGATTCCAAGGCTAAAAGAACGTAATAATACAACCGTGAAAAAAATGTTTGCTGTAATTAAAGTCTTATGCCACAGGATGGCGCTAAAATATAATTTCATTAACAAGATCGTATAACTCCATATGTCCAGTTGCCCTGAATAACCTCTCTTGGGGTAATAGTATAATTTCATATTGACAAATGTCTCTGGTCTGTCAAAAGGAAAGCGTTTATAGTAATTATCTGTTATCAAAAGAAATGCAATACCAGAGTGGACAATGTTGAAGTTCATGAGTCTTTCTCACCTGCTAAACAGAGAAGGATTGTAGCAAGATTGTAGAGTATAACATATGAAATGTAGTGTGGTATGTCCTTCAGTTAGGTAAGGCAAACACTCACTGGGAAACTAATCTGAGCAAAGCCGTCGGGGATGTTTTATCCACCAAACTTATTCTGATTCATCATTCTAATACAAATGCTTGGGTTTGATCTCCTTTTAGCTCGGCAATAGTAGGAAAATATCCCAGAGTGCAACCAAAGGAAGCAGATTGTTTAGCTTGGTAGAATTGTAGAAGTCCAGCATTGTTCTGAGCCGGTCTACGTAGTGCAGCGTGGGCGGGGCCTGGGGGGTGCAGGGGACGGGTTAGGGTTGCTGCTGGATCCATTTATGTGAGGAGTCACAGAACGCCTCTCACAACCCTCTTAGATGCTGGACGCGGAGTGGGAATGGTCACAGGCCAGGGGTGGGGAAACCCTGCTCCTCACGTAATCAGCGTGAGGCTAATTCAAGGACCTGAGCTGAGTGCCATGTCTATCAGCTAATAACACACTGTATTGAAATGAGGAAAGCGGCTGTGTCCATCTCCCTTGGTTTCCAATTTGTAGACGGAATGCTTGATCATGACAGGAGTGTCTGTTAGGGTGCCTGTTTCTGTTTTGGCTTAAACGTGTGTGGGATGTTTCACGGTCAGTGCTCGTGTGTGCGGCTGTGGAAACGTGTGTAGCGCGTGGTCACTGACGCATACGCCAGCGCAGACGCTACATCTCATCCTCAGACTCCTGTTCCCTCTCTCTGCTCTTCAGCAGTCCCATTTCCATGGTGGGCATCTTCCTCATCCTCGAACGCACCAGCCTGTGCAAGAAAAATACACAGCACCGAGTTTACCAACCAGCCTCGTCTCTCCCTCACGCCTCGTTGCATCACACAGCTGACCGGGGTCTCTTACTGGTTTCCTCACAGTTTGATGCCATAAATAATCAAACAGGCCGCTGAAATATTCCCCTAAGCAGCCTGCCGCTGGCATGCAAAGCTGCAAGACCCTGTGGAGGACGACGGAGTCTCCACCTTCAAACCGCAACCTGCTCCTGACATTTGGGAGAAGCCCGCCTACAGGGCAATTAGGACGTTCTCATGACCCCCAGATGTGCCACGTTTTTGCTCCCTCCCAGCCCCCCGTCAGACCATCCTACCAGACCTAGGAGGGAGCAAAAACGTGGACCGTCTGGGAGGGGGACGCTAAGACCAGACAGGGAAGCAGTGCTGTTGGTAGAGGGCAGCTGTGGACAAAGTATCTAAAAACCATACTTCAGAGAATCAGCGATACCTTCCTAGGAAAATTAAAAGTTAAATCACCCATTAAAATACCACTTGCGCAGAAGTTTTAAACTATCTGATATTAACAGAACTTAAGCATCATACGTATATAGCTGCTATTAAATGGTAAGGCTTAAATAAAATTTTGGTAGTTAGGTACAAAGCCTTCCGTGTCTGTTTCCACAAAAAAACTTGATGCTGTCACAATATTTTGCACACAACAGGGATAATGTTACATTCTCCTCCAATACTTATTATTTACTGCCCTGGATCCATTCAAAGAACAAAGTGCAGAATAAATGGGCTAATAACCATAAACCTAAAATGACAAAGACATGTCCAGTATAGCGTATTTTATCACTCAGAGTATAGTGACCAGTATAGCGTGCTTTATCACACAGAGTATAGTAACCAGTATAGTATGCTTTAAGCACATGACAATGGGAGAGAGAATGTACAGCATTTAATTTTCTATTTCTGCATTTTTTATACACATTTATGAATAATTACACTGTGTGCATTTACCACCAATGACTGTAAACGACCAACAGCTATGGAATGAGAAGCAAGTGAAATGCCACTGCAGACAAAATTAGATTGGACAAGCAAAATCTAACAAGTAAGGACCGTTGTCAATGGAAATGGTAAAACGTTACTTGACTGGGCACAAATACATAGGAATAACTACTGAAGTGCAAATCATGAACGTATTATGAATATATATATATATATATATATATATAGAGTAGCTACTTCAGATAACAGATGTGTCGATTCATTAAAGATGAACAAAGAGACCAATATTTCACTGGTGTTACACTTTACTTTGTTCCCAGCCTTGTGCACCCATAGCCTCTGGGATAGGCTCCGGACCCCCCCACGACCTTGGAAATGCATGGATGGATGGATGGATATTCATTACTTGATCCTTCAGCAGTTACTTTAGTAGTTCACAAAAGTTTACAGAATTAATAGGTATAGTATATACTTTGGATAAAACAAGAGTCACAATTCATTAATGATGGATTAACATGAGATCAGCATGTAGTTTGTGGTTAATACATAAGAAATAGCATAATATTTGTGCCCCGTCAAGTAAAGTGTTACCATAGAAATATATTATAGCAACAAGTACAGAATTTCTTTATAATTGTAGTTCAGTACAAAGTGAAAGTTGCCATCTGTTCAATAGTTCAATTTTAAAGTTGCCAAGATAATACTTAGGTAGTGTAGGGGGGGTACAACTAGTGTAGGGGGGTACAGCTACTTGAGTTCTACACCACACTGGTGATGGGGGGGCTGACCTGCCTTCTCTCACCAGGACATGATGCCGTACACCAAGCCGGCGACGAGCAGGGCGCAGGCCAAGTGCCAGCAGTAGCACATGGTGAGGAACATCATGTTGTTGGGGTCCTTCAGGTCCCATTCGGCGCTGCCGCTGGGGGGGTAGAGCACGAAGCCGATCTGTGGGACAGCACAGGGCCAGGGCATTGGCGAGAGGCAGCACTCACCCGCTCACGTGTGCATGCACACTACACACATATTACATGCACACTACACACATATTACATGCACACTACACACATATTACATGCAGACTACACACATATTATATGCATACTACACACATATTACATGCACACTACATACATATTACGTGCATACTACACACATATTACATGCACACTACACACATATTACGTGCATACTACACACATATTACATGCACACTACACACATATTACATGCATACTACACACATATTACATGCATACTACACACATATTACATGCACACTACACACGTATTACATGCATACTACACATGTATTACACACGTATCTTCTAACCACTTTTACTAGTCACCTATGTCTCCAGAACCATGTGAAGGGTTGGCTGAGGAGGGACTGGGGGGTGCTAGGCAGGTTAACCTCTGTCCCAAACCTCTGTCCCATATCTGCCCCTGAGCAAGGCCCTTAACCCCCCGAAAAACACTCCACGGGGTGCGCATAAATGGACAGACCCTGCTCTGACTCTCACCTCTGTCTGTCTGTTTGTGTGTGTCTCAAACAGAGCATGATGGGATATGCGATAACTACAGAATTCCAGTGTACCTGCATGCATACTTGTGCAAATGCTAAATAAAACATCATTTCATTCGCTGAAGCCTTTTTGCACAGCACTGCTGTCCTGCGCTCTTGATTTCATGGCATTCCTGTTAGCTTACACTAAAAGTCTGGGCATTCTCCTCTGACCTCTCTCATTAACACACTGTTTTCAGCCACAGACCTGCCATCACTGGATGACGGCTGTTTGAGATGTTGGAAACATCTGGCACTAAAAATCAGGCCACGTTCAGAATCTCTGGTGCCTTAGCCGTGCTAACGCTCAGCCAAACATTTATTCCCTGCATTTTGTAGTTATTTAATTGCAGCGACAAAGACGCTTTGTTAAAAATTACAGTGCTTGGTTTCCCACACACCTGCCAGAACCAGCTGCCCTGAAGCACGGAGAGTGCAGCCCGGAGCAGCTCCAGCACCACGTTCCCACGATGGAACACCTCCAAGATGGAGGTGAAGGCCCCGCCCACAATGGCGTACAGCAGCAACTGGTGGACATGGACGTCCAGCATGGCACGGCCGTGGAGATGGTAGAAGAAGAGGAAGCCTGCAGGGAAGGCGGCATTGAGAGAGGGAATGGGAGGCGACAGGGAGAGGGGGAAGGGGAGGCGGTAGGGAGAGGGAGGAGGGGAGGCGGCTGGGAGAGGAGGAGGGGAGGCGGCGGGGAGAGGAGGATGGGAGGTGGCGGGGAGAGGAGGAGGGGAGGCGGTAGGGCTGCGTAGTGCAGTGCCACTGCAGATGTGCAGCTCACTCACCCTCTGTGGAAAACGCAATACCCAGCAACAGCCGGTCCAATGCAAGGGGGGCGGCATCCGTCAAGTGAATAGCCAGCGAGCCGGCCCCCGCCAGGGCAAAGAACAGGTACATGGTGGCGTGCTGCCAGTTCATGAGCCGGTCCCAGTGGTGCTCAGCGTAGTCATAGAGATGCAGCTGGGGCCCGTCGGACACAAACTGTTCCGCCAGCATGCCTGAGAGGACAGACCTGGGGTCACGTGCGCCATTCATGTAGCATTAATCCCAACGTGCACATAAAGGTGTATGTGTGTGAGCCTGTTGAAACATGCAGGAAGCGATGAATGTCACCGTGGACAAATCGGAATTTGATTAAAGCCTACACTGCATCTCCCAGCACTGGGTTGTATCCCAAAAATGCAGCTCACTGCTCCAGTCCTAACGAACTCCTAGGACACACAGGGCTTTTTGAGCAATCCTGATGATAAATGTTGGCTGGCACTTCCCTATTAATACTGTAAAATAATTTTCGACTTTGATCGGCCGTAGGCAAATTTTCAGGATCATCCAGATCCAGATGAGTTGCCCTTTGTCTCACCTGGCTGGCAGTTGCCTGGCAACACTGCTCAAAATGTTGCCCAGTGTATCATCTGCTTTACAGTGCTCACGCATCCCTTAAAGCCATCGTTAAGCTGGGTGACCTTCGACCTTCATCGCCGTGAGAAGCCTCACCGATCACAGAGAAGGCCAGGATGACAGAGGCCTCGCAGACCTCGACGCGGCGCTGTACCACCCTGCTAGCCAGACGTCCCACGCTCCTGCTCCTGCAGAGGGTGTGACACAGGGAGAACTTTCCTGCCCACCACAGCCCCGCGATCAGGAAGAAGCTCCCTGGGAGAGCATGGCCCTTAAAATTACCCATGGTGCCTCAGTGTACCTGCAACAGAGGAAGGCATTGGCTCATCTGAACAAACCTGAAGTAAAATAAGTCAAACTGATTATTATTATGACACACAAACATGCAATGCTCCCGGAAAGTATTGGGACACTTGCTTAATTCAATATAAACGGTTGCAAATGTAATGGTTTCATAACAGAAGTATATTGACAGGCAATGTGTAACATATCTGCACGTATTCTCCGCACACAGACACTTTCTTTTTATTATATGTTATAATGTTTTTTGACAGACTCATTCAGCTCCGTTTTGCCATTCTGCTATTAATTACATTTGTAGTCTCTGACTCCCAAAGGGAAACTAAACACAAATGTTTGGTGTTTTATGTTATTGTAAAGGTTACTATTAAAAAGTCGTTAAACTTTTTAATTCAGAACAGCTCCTTTAGCACTATAATGTGGGTTTTGACTTATTACTACTTGAAATCAATGTTTTACTTAAAATATTGGTTGTTTCTAATGTTATGCATATTTTTGTAAACAAATGAATAATGCTTTTTGTTCTAAAACTGATAAATTTGCAATATTTTGCTGAATTAAGCAAGACGTTCTGTGAGCGTTGTGTCTGCTTCCCTTGTATCACCGTTACAGCCTCTAATATTTTCAAATTGCATTTCAATAATGAACAAGACACTTAGACTTAGGCGGTCCTGTTTTCAATCTTCTGTGATTACAGGTCCAAGGACACCCATCAGACCTGGACACAAAGTGGAACTCAGGAAGCACAAGAGAACTTTCATATCTGTCTTTTCCCCTTCATTTCTTAACGATTGATCCAGATTTCGTTTTATAGCAGATGTCCTTCAGAGCAAAGAAAAAAAAACAAGATGCAGAAGCATATTTCGTTTTGATGCAACAAGGTAGCTTGTGGACTCCAGGTGGCCGACCTCCAGAGCTTGCTGGATGGCCCTTAGGTAGGTCAGAAGTGCCTGGCTGATTGGGCTGAGGGGGAAGATGATGGAGCACGCTTATCTGCTAATCACACAGAACATGCTTCTTCAACTGATGCCAAAAAACCCCACAAAAAGCTCATTAGTTCAGCAGTGTTCACTGCACCTCAAAAGAGGACACAACTGAGCTGGGCTAATGTCTGACCATGAGATATACCCCATGAGATATACCCTAAGAGATATACCCCATGAGATATACCCTAAGAGATATACCCCATGAGATATACCCTATGAGATATACCCCATGAGATATACCCTAAGAGATATACCCCATGAGATATACCCTAAGAGATATACCCCATGAGAT
>JABFEB020000077.1:2490545-2507149 GCA_019775895.2 Stomatorhinus ivindoensis | reverse complement strand
TGCTTTGGCCGGCACCCTCTGATTACTGCTACTGGTTTTTTGTTTTGTTTTGTTTTTTAATTTTGTAAAAGATGGTGAATCATTACTAAATAAACAGGACGAGCTCCGTGATTGTGTAATTTACGTTTGTTGGTTTTGAGACTCACGTTTTTCTCGAAACGGAAGTCTAAGCGCATCATTGATGTGCAGTACTGACGGCTGTCTGTGGGGTGCGCTCCTGAGTCACCGGAACGTGACTGCACTCCCCCACACACACACTTTGCCTCTGCAGTCTCTTATTTACACCCAAACCTCTTCAGTCTTCCAAATGTTATCTGTGTAGCATTCTTGTGACTGGATTCTTTTTTTTTTCCATAAAGGGCTCTGTTTCAAATTGAATCTGATTGGTCAGCTGGCTTGCTTGTTGATTGGTTGATCAAAACATCCACTACCCTGGACATTCTCCTTGAGCTGTCCTGAGGATTCATACGGAGCCGTATTCGATGCTGCAATTTGCCTGTCGTGAGGGCATTAAAAAAATTTGAGAACTTCTTAATTTGTAAGACGAAAAAATTTCATGCACAAAAAGGAGCATTTTCCTCATTTGGTAGTATTCTTGTTCCTTTTTGTTAAAGGAAAAATCTGTTATGTTGTGCTGTCATTTGGCCCTTTTGTTCAGTATTTAGTGTGATGGAAAACTGCACAAATCAAAAACAGCTTCCGATTGGGTCTTTGTGGATTTGAATGCAGTCGGCCCAGTTTCAGGCTCAGGCAGAGCCCGCGTCCAGCCTGGGGAAACACAGGAGGAGGTTAGGAGATTTTGGTTCCCTGACATTATCACTGTTAAAATTATCCTGACTGTGTTTCTTATTTTTTTGCATTTGCAGGTTGTGTAAGTCTGAACAAAGGAGGTTATAAGATTTTACGTAAAAGTATATGAAAATAAAAAATGTGAGATGAAGTCAGTGTGTGTCGTATTGCAGCCTGGTTTTTGGAAAGGTGTCTGTATCTGGGAGCTGTTGGAGCAGGCTCTGGACCCTAAGTGTTTGTTTATATATTAATCTGTGTAGTATATCTGGAATTTGACTTCATAAATGTTATGACATTGCTTCTGTGACACTGTAATATCATGCAGTTTTGTTAGATTGAAGCTGAATCTCATTATAGAAATTATTTGTTTTTCATATTTTGTTTTCCCAGGCTGTGTGGGTAAAGGGGATGGGAGGGGGTGGTTTTGTGTTTGTTTTTTTAACATTTCCCGCTTTGCATAAATGGGCTTTTGTGCTCCTTGCTTAGGTTTGCTGGAGAAGTCCACCAAACTGCAGGAAACAGAAACCGTAATGAGCTACATTTGAGTTACGAATAAGCATGATGCAAAGCTGTCGCACGCTGAAGCTGCGCTGTGGCGCTTGGTCACACGAGCCGACCCAGTGCGGCACCTCGTGAAATGAACCTTCCCCGTCTGTGCGGAGACTTAACACGGTCAATATGTGAAGTCTCGTGTTTTCTAAAAATTTTATTGCACTTAGGTGAAATACCAGTTCAAATGTCTTGAATCAAATCCTAATAAAGCTGTGATTATATGCCTATGCACGCAGGTATGACTAAAATTATGTACTGAAATAGATTTTTTTTTTAAGTCCCACACAAATGTATCTGTCTTTATTTTTATGTCCTATCCTGACCTTCCAATCACCTCACCTTCTCCAGGTTTTGAGTGAAATACTCAATATGGAGACATGAACTGCTGCTGTTCTGTCAGGCTGCTTTGATTCAATTTGATTAATACAAAACAACCATCAATGTCTGTTTAACTGATAATATTACGGATGCCTGGTTAATCCAGCTTGACCAAGGTTGAGCCCTACACAGAGAGCACCCTCATTCCAATGAAAGCTGAATTTAAACGCAGATTAAATTGTGCTGTTTTCAGACACCCATCCATCAGTCACTTCTACCCGCTTGTCCTAATCAGGGTGAAGGGGGTCATGTAAGATCAAAAAATAGATCCACGGTTGTCTGCCCCCCTGTGGAACTAATGATACAGTCCGTGACTCCCGCAGATTTCATAATAAAACATGAAACGTAGTCATTCTAATTCTTCAGAACAAAAGTCCTTCCTGTTTTGGTAATATCAAAGAAAATTGTACATCACCATGGTGATTAACTTTTAAGACTGATCCAAGTGTGCGCATGTCAGTGTGCAGTATATTTTGTGCATGGTCCACGTATTTTGTTTTAATTAATCCCTAAGTAAAATAAATGCGGCAATTTCTTCAAGGCTGACTCTTTCCTCGTTGTCCATCCATCCATCCATTTTCCATACCCGCTTATCCTACTGGGTCGCGGAGCCTACCCGGAAGCAACGGGCACGAGGCAGGGAACAACCCTGGACAGGGGGCCAGCCCATCACAGGGCACACTCACACACCATCCACTCACACCTACGGGCAATTTAGCAACTCCGATCAGCCTCAGCATGTCTTTAGACTGTGGGGGGGAAACCGGAGTACCCGGAGAAAACCCCACGACGGCACAGGGAGAACATGCAAACTCCACACACATGGAACCTAGGCGGGGACTCGAACCTAGGTCCCAGCGGTGTGAGGCAACAGTGCTAACCACTGTACCAGCATGCCGCGCCCTTTCCTCGTTGTTTGAGGTTCAAAATAAAATCTTCTCCGAAATTATATCATAGTCGGCGTTATTTATTGCCTTCGGAGGTCATGGTTTTCATTCCGTTGGATCCAAACTAAACTGATCGATATATTAAAAAATGAAATTGTGTTTTTAGCTGTTTTGTATGACAGCTAGGCTATTTAAGCCTTGCTTATGCTGCTGGTGTATTATTGCGCTTTGTGTATCATGTATATCTGGATGAATGCATTCACAAATAAATATTCATATATGGACACATTCTGCCGATTTTTTATACTACTCAAGTTCTGTTTGCAGACTGAATCAGTAATGTTTATAACACTAAATAAACGTGCTACTCTATAGGTCGTTGTTCTGATGTAATTACATGGATGTGTAATTTTTTCGTTAAAAATAAATGATCCTGGAATACAATAATAACTGAGAGTTATTGCAAAATAAAATATTCACACTGTTCTTGGTCTCCAAAAAACAAATTATAAATTACGGCAACAATAAATACGGCGATGGTAATAGGCCTGCATAATTTTGAGGTAAATACAGCTATTTAATTAAAATAAGTTCTTATATAATTAATATCACATACGATTTATTTTTACATTTTGATTGATTTTTTACCAAGTTTACGACAGGACCACTAATTAATTAAGTGGCAACAAGTGTAAATGAGGATTACGACGCAGCGCTACGACTTACGGCACCTGTGACGTGGACGTCAATAGCAATGGCGGATACTGAAGAAGTCGTTCAGGGCGGCTGGTAAGGCAGCTTGGCGATCCTTTTTTGAATATGTATCGTGTTCAAACGGGAATCAAAGCGCAGATGGAAATTCAGGCGGAGTAGAAGTGGGAGATTCCGCGTTGTATAGTGTCGCCGATCCCATCATTGTGATCCGAAATTTCTAAAAGCCAGATGCTGGCTGTGTGTGGGGAAGCACCGATACGGGATGTTAGTCCGGGAATCGCTGGAGAATGAGAGACTGTGACCATTGTACTATGATCGTGACGGTGGGTCTTACATTTTTGGTGAATAAACGTACTTCCGTCTGTGCGCACGTCTGCACAGTAGTATTTTTATGGTGGAAGATTCTGCCGATTAGGATTACAGGCGCTGCTGCGAATAACTGTGTTTTATGTGATGCGGAGCCTCCCCTTTCTGCCCATCTGCCCCATGTCCGCGCTGTCAGCCCCGTCTGCCCGTCGGTTCCCTTTCCTCGTCTTCTCAGATAGGCGCCCTTAGCGATTAGGAAGCGGGTTTAAGCACAGCGATTTCTACTGCGTGATCTGAGGACGGTTATACGGAACTGTCACGTCAATACGTAAATATATATAAATGTATCCCGGTTTGGACGCTCAGTATATTGTAATGGGCTTTTGTTACTCATTCCATGCAAATTACTCCCTTTAAAGAAAGACTAATGTTGGATTATGTGGTCAAAGTACAAGAGAACGTATAGACTATCGATACCTCAGAGGTTTACAACTCTACAGTACTTTACAAGAAAATATCAAGATCAATCTTTGCGAACATAAACGTTTTCTGATTTTTGGTGACTTGAATTTGTGTTTGCTTATAATTTTTATATAACCTCCGTTGCGTGCTCATCTTGTACTCTGCTGGACGATGTCAAAATTAAACAACAAAAGGGCTGTCTGTTTCGCTCGGTATTATTGAGCTAAGAAATGTAATATTGTTTTTGCTGTCGAGTTCACGTTTTCAGCACAAGTTATGAAAAAATACTAAAAATAGACAAGGACGTGCGATGTGATGCTTCCTCCTTTTATGTGTGGGCTTGGCCGTCCATGCCGTCACCCGGCGCAGGAAAAGTAACCCGATCATCCAGCAAATCGATGCTGAGCAGACACAAGTCCTACAGCTGAGCGGAAGTGGAGAAGCTGCTGTTTATTGTGGGGAATCGAGGGGGGATTCATGCAGGAAGATCTTTGTGTTTCTCCGCAAAAGCATTCTGGACACTTGTTTGTTCAAAGCTACTGTTGATCTGTATTTTTGCGGTTCTGAGATCCTCACAGAAGCTGACACATTTAATAAGGCTGAGTACAGTGTGAAGCCGAAGTTGCTGTGAGACTTGGTCCAGCACTGGTCTGGTTGTGTGGGCTCTGCTTTTGCTCAGTACAGCAGTGATGGTGCCGCGTCTCTCTGTCTGTCTTGGGCTGAAAATCATACACTAGTGCGGTCGTTTTTCTCTCGCTAGTCTGCATGCTGATGACATGCTAACGTGTGAAGGAAATAAGTACCTGGCAGCCTGATTGATGGGCTTTTTGCTATAACTGTACAGTACGTCTCGCCAGCCAGAAATGACCGTTGGGTCTGGGTTGCGTGTTCCTTTGTCCAGGCCGCAGGTGGGAACAAGCTCCTCCATACAGGACCTGCTAGGACAGCTGAAATTCAACGTTTGGTGCTTGAAACTGTGTGGTGTGACTGGCTAAGGCTGCTGTTGTGCTTGGTGGTCACTTAAAGGGTGTATGAAAACAATGGATCTGAGCTCTCATTCCTGAATACATTTTATTCTTTAACCTGTTTGTTTCTCAGTTGGTTGTGCGAATAGTCTAATTCTCCTGCTATGCGCTTTAATTTTTAATGATGTGGCAAATTCTGTTATAGGGATTTAAAAAGGTTTGATTTATTAAAGTAAGTCTTTGCATGTTTCCCAACTGGAAACCAGCTGGCAGTGAAATACACTTTTCCCCCATTATAGTCTGCTAAATTAATTATTTAATGGTTAGATTAGCTGATGGCATTTTAGTGGTTAAAGACACTGATTTACTTGCTGGTTTAAGTTCCTTATGGCATGTTTTGTGTGAAGTCCTGTTTGGTTTATCCGATGGTTGACCTCCCCTATACACCCCCCCCCCTTACTGTTTGCTACTCCACTGTTCTGTATGACTAGTACGGCCCTTTACTGTGCCATATTGAGTTTAATGACGCCACATCTTTTGTATCTGCTTGTAGGAGTCTGACTCTCAGGTTTCACTTTGAAGGTTTTTCTGGGTTTGGGTACCTGATGTAAGTGTCCTGTTACCTCCTTTCTCTCTAGGGAGGTCTGGAATCTTGTGGGGTTTTTTTTGTATGCCTGTTTGTTGGAGACGAGACACCCTCTGGGTCTTGAATTGGGGTCGGGATCCTGCATGTGGAATTCCGTTCCCTCTCCCCCTGAACCAGCTCGCGTCCCTCCTCTCCAGGGACCGGGAACTTGCTGACGCCCTTGACTCTGGGGGCTGTGACCTCGAGACTGTGAGGGGCATCATCCAGGGCCGTGAGCTTCCGACTCAACACAGAGCCAAGATATGGAAGGTGAGGATCAGGACGGGCTGCTCACACGGTGGATATGCTGCCATACTCCACTCAGACCTGCTGCCCTCTGCTCAAACTCAAATGGTTTTCTTCAGTTGAGAAGTTTCTAGTAAATGGTTTACTTTCAACTGTACTTACATTCCTGCTTTCTGACGAGAACACCCATTGCCTAAGGTGTGTGAATAAGGGTTGAACTGGTGGGGGTGTGTGTGTGTGTGTGTGTGTGTCTGTGTCCCTGTGTACAAATGCACCCAATGGGTGTGCAGGACATTTTGGTTTTTACAAAACATCACGTGGTCCCAGTGCTGAGGGTAGCAGGTAACAAAGTCTTGAATCCAGGCTGTGAACTCTCTGCTGTACCCTTGGGAAAAGTACTTATCCTAAATTTCCCCAGGAAAGTAACCTGTAAAAAAATGTTTTCTTAGAAAAAAGCTTCAGCTAATGTTTATAAAGTCCTGGATATGCTCCCAGAAATGTGGTAATTCTGTAAGATACAGATTTCATGCCCGAGTGTGAGCAGTGCCACATGGAATCGGGCCCCCTCTGACCTGCGCTGGTATCTAACAGTTCTGTCTGTGTTGGCAGATCGCGCTGAACGTGGCGGGGAAGGGGGGCAGCTTGTCCTCATGGGACGGCTCTCTGGACCTCCCTGAACAGACGCTTATCCACAACAGATGCCTGCAGCTTATTGGTCAGTGTCTGGTTGGCCCGCCTCCTTTATCTGTCTCTGGATGCGGATTGGCTCTCGAATGTTAGAAAAGCCAAAGTGAGGAAAGCGATGAGCCAGCGAAGCAGGTGGGATCTCCTCAAGTCGGAACCCGTCCGGTGGCATTGTGAACATCTCTGCAGCAACTCTGAATGGGACTGGAATGTAATGATAAACTGATTAGAGGTGTTGAATCTTGTTTTCATGGTGCCCTGAATAGGCGTGCTTTCGTTTTATTTCAAGATATTTTTTGGGTGGTGTAATTTACTGTGTGTGTGTGTGTGTGTGTGTGTGTGTGTGTGCGCACGTGCGCTCATGGACAAAAGGGTGAGACTTTGCTGCCGTCAGCTCCATGTCACCGTGTGAAATAAGACCTGGCCTGCGGGGGGGAGGAGGTGCTCGTCACGCAATGGCCTGGGACAGTCGCAGGCAACTTTGGTTTTGTTTTCTGGTACCAGATAAGCTAGGGCTGCCCGAGGAGGAGCGAGCTGGCACACTGACTGACCTGGAATCAGTCATCACCTTCTACTGCAAGTCTCGGAGTATCACGTTCACGGAGGAGCTCGGCTGGCCGGACCTCCTCAAGCCCCTGGTGGGCCTGCGACTGCCTCCTGGTGACCTCTACAACTGCTTCTATGCCATCATGAATAAGTACATCCCCAGGTGAGGGACATGTGACGTACGTCTGCCGAAATTCAAAATGTCTGCTATCGTCAGCCTCAGATATATAGTGTGATGCATGGAGTTGTATGTTGAGCTGAAATGGTGTTCTCCTCTTCATGCAGTAATAAATGGAAAATAAAGATTAAGATGCTTATAAGCACAATGTATAAATGGCATTTTAATACATGACAGAAAAACACAGTTAATCATCTGATTGGTGGGGTAAGTCTGCAAATTGGTGTAGAAGTTTTGATATTGAAGTTATGTAGGAACGCATTACTGCCTCCCCCACCAAAGTCAAAAGCATGCAAACTAACCAACAGGTTTTGGGCCCTGGAAATTTAAACGGTGATCCCCTCCCAGGTGTTTAGATCAGGACAGCCCATACAGACATGGAGCTGTGATGTCATTGCGAGGGCACATGGCCTGGGTGTCGTGCTGGTGTGTGTGTTAGTGATGGTGTGTGTGTCGGCGTGCTTCAGGGACTGCGTTCCTAAGGGAAGGCCCTTCCATCTCTACCGGCTGCTGCTGCAGTACCACGAACCTGAGCTCTGCTCCTTCCTGGACACCAAAAAGATCACACCGGACTCGTATGCCATCCATTGGGTGACTATCCCATCTAATGTTACACTCACACACGGAGTCAGGAGGGTTTCATAACTTCTCGAGGGTTCCTTACTTATTAGTTGACTTTGTAATTAGTTTGCTTGTCTGCCAGGTCGTCTTTTCAGCCTACCCGGATATATTTCAATAAATATCCTTAAATGTGTTTTGGTCTAGTATGTGTGTCAAAGGCTCAACAGCAGGGCAACTCTTGGGGATTGAATACAGCGGTTTTCTTGGATGTTTAGTCTCTATACCAACCCATAGCCCAAGTCACAGATTATATAACATCAGTGGTGTGAGATTAGTTAAGGAGCTGTTTATTCTACTTATCTACTGTGATTTATCTTATTTATTTATTATTTATTTATCTTTTTCCCACCACCAGCTGGGTAGTTTGTTTGCTGGTCACTGCAATCCGCAGGCCACCCTGATCTTGTGGGACATCTACCTGCAGTACGCTGACCCCTTCCTCATCTTCTTCCTCATGCTCATCATACTCGTCAATGCCAAGTAAGCGACCCGTCGTCCATCGTCAACCGACGCCGCAACTGTCTTATGGTTAATTCTTCACCAGACTGTGCCCCCTAATTCATGCTTATCTTGTCCCTCCAGAGACGGCATTCTCGCCCAGCAGGGGGACTGCAGAGAGGAGATCATTAGTGAGTAGCTCTTCGCTTATTCTGTCTGTCCTGGATTTCTATGTGTCAAAGGCCTTTACACTGCCCTGCGTGGGTTGACATGTTAACAGAGACACTTGAAGAGTCCCCCATTCACCTGGAGACGGAGGACATCGAGGACCTGTTTTCACTGGCACAATATTACTACAGCAAGACCCCGCTGTCGCTCAGGAAGGTAGGACGCTCTGTTATAGCGCCACCTCAGGGTCACCCCCAGGTCTGAGAGAGGGTGTCGTCTTACCATTAGCAGCCTGACTGGAGATTTTCTGTTTCTGGTACCTGTTTGCTCTCACCCCCCACCCCCCAGGAGAACCAGAACCTCTTTGGCAGCAGTCTGGTGGCCCTGAAAGAAGAGGACATGGACCTAAGCCAAGCGCTGTGTCTCCCTGTGTCTGTTCCTGAGCTCTTGCAAGCCAACCAGCTCCAGCCTGTGAGTGTCTAGGGGCGCCAGGGTGGGAATGGAATTATGTGAAGGGATGCTGTAGAAACGTATGGCAATGGAGTCAAGGTGGGATGTTAAGGGTTGAAGTTAAATGGGAGGTGGAGTGGGACAGGAAGTGATGTAGATGGAAACAGAATATGATTGATTGGTATGGTAATAGATGGGAGTCGGCAGAATGGGTTAGAATGTGAACAGCCGTGCATGGGAAGGGTGTAGAGCTAGCTGGGTGACTGAAGGGTGTAGAGCTAGCTGGGTGACTGAAGGGTGTAGAGCTAGCTGGGTGACTGAAGGGTGTAGAGCTAGCTGGGTGATTGTGTGTCCCGTTTGCCCTCAGAACGGTGTGCGTTTCTTTGTGGTGGACTGTCGTCCAGCAGAGCAGTACAACGCCGGACACCTGTCCACTGCCTTCCACCTGGACTCCGACCTGGTAAGGACCCGGACCACCCCTCTGTGTCACCGTGCGGTGGCACAGACCTGTACTTCATCTGCCCCCCCCCATCTGCCAGATGCTGCAGAACCCGGCGGAGTTCGCACTGTCCGTGAAATCGCTGCTGGAGGCGCAGAAGCGCTCCCTGGAGTCTGGCTCCTTCGCTGGGGGGGAGCACCTGTGCTTCATGGGCAGTGGACGTGAGGAGGAGGATATGTACATGAACATGGTGCTCGCCCACTTCCTGCAGGTAGGATGGAGCTTCCAGATGGGTGAAGCCAGGGCGACCAGTTCCTGTTAGCTAGAACCAAGGGCTGTTTCTCAATATGCGTACTTGACCATACTTGTTCTCATGTGCCCGTTTTACGTCATCGCCCGCTGCCGAAGACCAGTTCCAATACTTAAGAAAAGGAGGACAGAGGACAATGTAAATCCCCAGGTGTCGTTCTTACCCCGCCCCAAATATCAAGGATTCCGAACAAGATCAATCCCATGATTCATTGTGCCCCAAGTTCGTTCTTGGGAGGCAAGCGAGACCACAAGTACGCGTTCTTGCTATTGAGAAACACCCGAGGTCTCTGTGACCTATGACCTGACTGTGACCTGTGCAGGCCGCAAAATCGCATTTTGCAGCAGGTCGTAAAATAACTGGCCAAATCTTGTGTCGCAGAAAAACAAGGAGTATATCAGCATCGCAAAGGGTGGTTTTATGGGTAAGTGGCTGATTTGTGGGACCCATAAGAATTGTCATGGATCCAAATAAGTTGCACTTGTGTAACTCCACTGATGTGTGTGCATGGACAGCACTGCAGCAGCACCTGGCTGACATCAACGTTGACGGCCCGGACAACGTGTACGTGCACTGGATTGTCAGCACCTGTGGGCCCCAGAGCGGCCTCAGCGCTGTGGACGTGAGTGCGCCATAGAAGGGCTCTGGGGGCTTTGGAGTGAGGGAGGACACTACTAAACGAACGACCTACGAACGTCTTGCTCAAATGAGGTCATGGAATCAGAGAACCCCTTTCCAGTCTGGCTATGGATGGGTTTAGGACTGTGCTGTAACTGGTAATGTGCAGGACTGTACACAAACCATTAGCTCTTCCTCCTCTTCCAAGGAGAAAACCCATTTAATGCTTCCTTAGTAGATCTGCTGTTTGTTAGTCTCACTGCAGCGTAAAAATGGCAGTGAAAAGACTATGACGGTAATAAAGAGGTTGATTGGCCATTAACCCAAATATAAACTCCACACATCGGCACAGCAAGACCATCCCCCTCTAACCACACGAATGAATCTGCAAACTGCTTTTGCTGGAAGTGTCCCCAAGTGTGACCCGTGCCGGCAGGGGGAGAGCCTGAACGGCGACGGCAAAGGCGTCAAGTCCCTAGTGAACAAGATGACCTTCGCCCTCAAGTCCAAGTCTGTCAATGTGAAGGAGAAGGTGATCAGCTTCATTGAGAACACGTCCACCCCAGTGGACAGGTGAGGGGTCTCCGTCGTTCATCGTTACTCATCGTTCTCCCTTCGGGTTGTGATCTGCTGTAAGGCTCCTGTTCCATTTCCCTCCTCTGATTTGTATGAATGGTCTCTGTGTGTTTAATCCGCTCCAAGCCTCATGAATTTCGCCTTATTTCGTGATAGAATATCTTTCACTCTGCCCTGGCCAGAGAAGGGGATTCTGGACCGGTAAGAGTCTCTCTCCCCGCTAGCATGTCTACCAGAGTCTGTTCACCTACTACCAGAGGGTGGAGCCCCCCCACCCGGGCACTCCTGGAGCGGCAAGGCCAATAGCTGCGCTACACTAACAAGCATGTTGTCACTAGGTAGCGTTCATGCGTGATACCTGCTGGCGCGTGTGTCGCCCAGGTCACCGCCCTGGAACGTTCCCTCCACGTTGCCTGGCTCAGCTGTTGCTAATGCCGCCGCCGGCTGCTCTCTCTCTCTCTGCGGGCCCCGGAACCACGGTGTTTGCTCCGTGGGCCTCGTCGTGTCAGTTTTCCAGCCTGTGGGCTCCACTAACTCCAGGACGCGCCCTTCGTCTATCTGCTTCAGCGGGTCTCTCAGGTTCTTTTTACTATAGTATGAACACCTGCTATGAGGTAACAGCCATGGTCTGTGAGGGGTCCACAGGGGGTACTGTGAATACTTTTTTAATGGATCCATTCTACATTTTTGTTTTTCCCTCCCTACTTTTTGGGTCCTCTCTTCCTTTGTCATTTTGGCGCTCTTTCTTTTCTTTCTTCCCTTTTCCCCTGTTTTTCTGTTATTCTGTCTTAATGATTTTGTAATGTATCACAACACAGCAACTCTGGAAGGCGCTATATAAAAATCGAATCGAATACAGTACCCCCTTTACTGTCCCCCACACTCTGTTCATTACAATGCCCTGGCTGTTACCTGGAGCGGGTGTATTGCTGCCTAACTGTTTACATTAACAGGTTTTCTGTCTGCTGACACACTGGGCTCTGTCGTTATTCCTTTAATTGCGCTGATGGACGCCCATACATTTCTCAGTGTGGGTTGCCTTGTTCCTGGGGCGAGCGGAAAGGCGCCTGTCTCTGGAACAGTGTTGCATCACTGCTTCTGTGTGTGGCCATGCCTTCTCTCTCCTCCTCTTCAGGCATGTGAGCAGCAGCGACCGTGTTGGAAAACCCTACCGGGGTGTTAAGCCTGTGTTCAGCATCGGTGATGAGGAGGAATATGACACAGGTTAGCCGACTGCGGAGTCTGCCTCAATCTTGTCTTGTCTTTGAGACAAACGTCAAGATGTTTTTAAGACTGAATCAGAGCCAGTGTGATATCACTATGCTTCTGCCAAATAAACATTTGGTCGCTGCATCTTCCTGGTGCCAGTCAAACACTACAGCCCCATGCTCTAAATCACCGTGCCGCATTATGATACGGCAGTCTGTTTCCTGTGCCCCCCAGATGAGATTGACAGTTCATCCGTCTCTGATGATGACCGCAAGGAGATTGTCAACATTCAGACCTGGATCAACAAACCAGATGTCAAGTACCATGTGACTTGCAATGAGGTGAAGGAGACGGGCCACATGTTCCCCAGGTAACGAGCTTTTCAGGGGGGGTCCTGTACAAAGGAGCAGACCTTCAACCATTAACTGAAACCTGATTTTTAATTTTTTTGTTTTTCATGATAATCCCACCCACTGATTGTTGGTGAGTGAGAGATAGCAAGCACTGGCAGGCACTGATTTCTTAAACCCACTTTGATTTTTTTTTATATATAGGTTTTTTTTATTTTTTTTATTATTTTTAAATATTTTTTTTCACATTCCAATTGGACTCGGCCCACTTGGGACCCCAGCACCAAATTTGCTGAATGTGGAATGTCTTTGAGGGACTTGTGGGTTTGCTGTGTGAATGTCTACATCCAAGATTTTAAGATGGTAGAGGCATTTCCTACGCATGCTCCAACCGCCACGGTGTCCCACAGTCATCTCCTAGTGACGGCCACACACATGTACTGCCTGCGTGAGATCGCGTCCCGGAAGGGTTTCGCTTACATCCAATCGAGGCAGGCCCTCAACTCGGTGGTGAAGATTACATCCAAGAAGAAGCACCCTGAGCTCATCACCTTCAAGTTTGGGAACAGCAACACAGCTGGCGTGGAGGTCCAGGCAGTGGAGAGGTAATGGCGTGTGTGAAATGCAAGATTTTTTTTCAGCCAATCAGGGAAGAGGGATTGCAAAACACTACATATGTTTGTAAACATTCCTAAAAAAATTTCAGTGGATGTACAGTGGCCACATCTTCAGATGCTCGCTTAATTCAGTAAAAAATATTGCAAGTTTATTGGTTTTTATAACAATCATCACTTTGTTCATCCATCCATCCATCCATTTTCTATACCCGCTTCTCCTACTGGGTCGTGGGGGGTCCAGGGGGTCAGCCCATCACAGACTTTGTTCATGTGTTGACCAAAAATATATAATTAAAAACCACTGATAGTTTTAAGTAAAACTTTCATTTCAAGTAGTAATAAACTGAAACACAAATTGTTTTAAAAGAGCTGTTGTGAGTTAAAAACCAGTAAGTCAAAGAAGGTGACACAATAAAAAGAATCTGTGCAGATGTTTAACATTGCTTGTCAATGGACTTCTGTTATAAAAACAACAAATCTATAAAATTTTTAATGATCTAAAAAAGTGTCCCAGTATTTTCTTTGAACACTGTAAGTAAAACTCTTTGCTCCAAAAATTACATTTATAAACAATTGTAATATCCATCCTTAATGAGGAAGCAAAATTTCCATCCTGAATGAGGAGTCGCTCATGGCAAATGACTTTCCTCTTCCTTCCCAGATATCTGATACCAAACGCTGGCGATGCCACCAAGGCCATCAAGCAGCAGATCATGAAGGTGCTGGACGCCCTGGAGACCTAACGGTAGAGGAGACTGCAAGGGGGGGCCTCCGAAGATGGTGCAAGGAATCACGAGAGGGGTCCGTGCCAGCGGAGGATGAGGCGTTCTCCGTCGCTCCCCACCTACCTTCCACATCAGACACATGAGAAAAACCTGCAGTGATGATGGTCGACCCTAACTACCTGCTAGATCCCAGTGAACGTTACACCTGAGGGGCTGTATGTCCGTCAATAAACGCTACCGGGCCGTACTGACTGCTCTTCTCCAAATGAGTTTTAAGATTCCTGCCCAGAGCCTCAGTGGGGAAAAGGTGATCAGTGACCTATCAACTGTTTTCTTCCTTGTTGAAAACACTGTTGGACTTCATCACAGAACCGCCCCACTTACTGGAAGATTTGATTGGAGAAGCAGTCATTCACTACTCTTCCTGATGACTTTTTTTTTGTACAATATTATTTAAGTCTCCTGTCTTGCCTTCTGCAAACGCTAGATGCAGAACATGCTAGATGTTTCTGCGGGTGTGGACAGGTAGTTGTGGAGAGCAGTACTGGCGGAGCGGTTACTGCCCCCCCTCACTCTCACCCAAGATGTCTTAACATTGCAACCATGGGCCAAAGACGTGGCAGTGATGCTGCACCATCGAGGAGAGTGGTGGTTTAAGGTTAATGGTTTATGCGTGTGAAACTATAACTATAATGACTGCCCATGACCCCAAGGAGGATAATAGTTGGAGGATGGATGGATAGTCATGACTGAAATATCATTATTGATGTGTGATTTTGGTAAAGAAACAACCCAAATTAAATCTCATTAAGATGTATTATACATACATAAATTAGGATGCAGCCACTAGTAGATGGTTCTGGTTCAATTAAGTGGGAAAGGCTTTTAATTTTGATAGAACTTTCCATCTTGTTTTTGGGATTTAGCATTTAGCATCCCTTGAGCAGAAAGTGGTGAGCTTTCTCCAATGTGTACTGTATATACTGTAAGGTTTTGTTACAAATAATTGTGGCTTAATTTTGAAGTTTAATCCTGAGGGAAAATAATCAGTGGGAGATGCATACAAACACACAAAAAGAGCACATTACTTTTTTGAAATCTACGGTATAGATATGGAGTTTTCGTTATCTCCCTTTTAATAAGTGTTATTACTTGCAATGAAATTATCAGCAGGAATGGTGGTTTTGCAATAAAATAACCCGCGCTCAAAACAAGCAAGACAAAAGACTGGCTCAATGTCCACGTAGGCTTCGTTGAGAATGAGAAGAAAGGCGACGGAAAAGGGGGCAGATTCCGAAAAGGCCGCGATGGCGCGCTCCTGGCACGAGCGAACACTTATAACTACAGCGCCCTTTATTTTACTCTGCTCACTCACTACTGCTTCATATATAGGGTTAGACATTCAGCTATTTAAATCACTAAAAGCAAACACGGCGCCGCGTTTTCTGGCAGAGGAACAGGTCCAGCCGTACCGTTCCCATTAACCTAGGCAAGGTGAAGCTGCAGACTGATCCCGGGTTCGAGGGAGTCTCCCACACTATGCAAACAAAGCGGTGCAGGAGGTGGACCTACGGATAAGGCATTGTGGCGAGTGTATAGAAATTCCCCTCAGATCACATGGGAAATTATATAGACTCAAAACGCTTCAATTTTCTTAAGTGTATAATCATACAGTTTTACTTATGTTAAATGCACCTTATCACAACTGTTCTTTATTTGGAACCTTTTTTGTTTTAATAAATTTACAGTTGAATCAAACATTTAATTTGGGCGTCATTATATAATATATATTTTTTGGTAGTGATTCATCTATTGTCGGAATGCTTTATAATGGCATTGTGAAGGTGAGACGTGGGTATAACATTAAGCCTTGTTAATATGAACAAGATCCCAAACTGTAAGTTGTTCATTAAAATTTCCGCATGAGGGCGTTGTACTTCCCTTTTAGTAAATGGGTAATGTTGAAGTTTCACTATAAAGGTACAACCGCACTGAATATAAATGCTCTGTACGTGACTGTGATTCTTAGCATCTTAAAGAGCTGATGTCTCATGCAGCTGTCATCCAGTTACTGGTTACTGTTCCATTTTCTGACAAAAAAAGTAATTTATTTATAGGTTCTAGCAGTTTTTCCAGGTACATGTGAGGACTTTTATTTTGAATATTTGGCCTCCAGGTAGCGCCCGGAAACGGAGAGCCGCTGTCTTTACTCAGTTACTGCCCTCAGTGCGGAGAGGCAGATGAGTTATGTCTACTTTGGTTAAGGCAATGTCTAGTAAGTATTGAACGTCTGATTTCAGATTTGAACATAATGCGTGCGCTTTCTGAAGTGCCATATTACGTACTTATACGGACAAGTGTTTAATCGCGATGTATATATATATATATATAGAGAGAGAGATTTTAGGAATTGATACTAAAATATCAGTGATTCGTGAATATATTGACTTTGTTAGTGATTTTTTTGTTTGTTGGGGTATTATAAATTCTGCTCCATCGGGTAACACGGTATCCCGCTATACACGAAATGCGCTCCGTATGACAGCGACACTGAACGACCACGCTGAACATTGGCCTGATCTTCACTTTGAGGGTTACTGTTCCTCTGCGATTAATCGTACTTTATTGTAGCTCAACCTAGCCGCACTTACGCCAAGTTGACTCCCTGACCGCATGTATGTGTCGTTTGCTGCGTGCTATTTGCCTCTCTCGTATGTCACTTTTAAGAAAAGTGCCAGCTAAATACGTTAA
>JABFEB020000077.1:2459781-2474272 GCA_019775895.2 Stomatorhinus ivindoensis | reverse complement strand
ACTTCCCCCTACCTGGGCGACCCAGCTGTTTCCTTCGCTTCTCAAACTCCTCAATTAGAGCTTCTGCTTTGCACTTGTTGGCCCACCAGTAGGGGATGTGGGACCAGAGCTCATTGTGTACGTTTTTAATGTTGTGTTCGTAGGAGACTATCACCTGGTAACCCAGCTGCCAGAGGTTCCGCAGGGTTATGGGTTCCTGTGGGACACAAGCTGGTCACTGACTGTGAAGGTATGTTATGAATGCCCGAGGCCATCTCCCTGCACAGGCAACCATGACATTACTGAAGCTGCAGATAAGGATTTTTAATTTTAATCTAATAGGTAGAAATAGGCAGGGAAAACAGTTCATTCATATACTGGAACATTGGGACACCTGGCCGTTACACCCACGGGAACCTTTATGACGTCCCATTCTGAACTCATAGGGATCAATATGGAGTTTCCCCCCCCCCCTTTACAGCTATAATAGGGGTTGAGGTCAGGGCTCTGTGGACCAGTCAAGTTCTTCCACACAAAACCCACCTAACCATGTCTTCATAGACCCTGCTTTGTGCACTGAGGCACAGTCATGCTGGGACAGAAAGGACCGTCCCCAAACGGGTCCCACAGAATTGGAAGCATAGAAATGTACAAACTGTCTTAGTATGCATATCAAAGTGTGCCCAGAAGTGTGGCATCTATTTTAACTGCAACAGGGAGACCAACAGGGGAACCAACTCCATATTGATGCCTGTGGATTTAGCTGTGATGTCATACATGTTCCTGTGGGTGTAATGGCCAAGAGTCCTAATCCTTCTGTTCCTTTAATGCAGACATACAAAATGCATCAATCTGTCTGCAAATGGGAATGCGCTGCAGTTATCACTGTTACATGAACAAGCCTGGACTGGCTTCAGTTCTCTTGCAGCAAACAAGCAAAATATCAATTAACACTCAAATGATATACAGGATTATTCAATTTATACTGAACAATCAGGAGCGGAACCTTCCGGATTATTCCTACCGTTTTTGGGCACAGTTTTGAGACAAACACATCTTTTATGGTCTGAATCAGGAGGTTGTGACAGTCCAGGTTGAGCTCCAGGAAGTGACTGAAGGACAAGATGACCACCTCCCTGGGATGCACGTCCAGCCACTCTCTGATCTCCTTCAGGACAGCCTGAGGAAAAGGCGGCCGCTGACTAATCGGGCAGGACATGCAAAAGCTAATGAAATGCAAGGATACTTTTATTCCCTGTAATCAATACTTATAACAATGTTACTGGCAAAAAAATATTATTTTTTTTAAAAGCTGCTACACCAACGGCTACTTTAAATTATGGTAAATTATTTCTGGTATCAAATTAATTACAGTGTATTAGAATGCATCTTGGGATAATAAAAATACATATATTCCCATTATATTAATGTCTAAGAAATGTATCTGCCCTCACCTCTACAGTCACTGTGGTGTAGACACCGTGGTAGAAGTACAGGTGCGCCGAGCTATCGTTGGGTCGCCGAGCGATCCTGAGGTCACAGTATCTAACCCCGCAATTCAGCTGCTCCTTCACGCTGCTTTCCTTAAGGAGCAGATATACTGAGTATTTTACACCTCAAGGTGAATATCCTGTAGTAGTTCCTGGAATTTTTTTCATCAAAATTTTTTAAATAGTTTTTTTGTAGTTTCAGTAATTTACATAGTTTGTTAATCTCTTCATGTCAAACTAAGAATCATTTGCGGCATGAGAGTGAATACGGTTTCATCCGAATCTGCAGTATTTTCACCTCTTCAAACTAATTTTACTCACTAAAATGTTTGTTCGCCTCGGTTTACTCTCAGTAAAACACGGTCACAGCTACTAATGGTTTGCTGGATCCATTTACCCATACTAGTTCTATCAGTCAGTCAACAATCGCCAGCGCCCACCTACTAATCAGAGGTTCTGAAGGAATCAGAAAGCACTTCGACCAGCTAACACAGAAGCACAGCAAGCCTGCTGTACTAGGACGAGGGGCATTGTGGGTAATCTGTATGCAGCTAACCAGCCCCTAGGTGGTGCTGTCACTGACCCCCAGGAAAAACATCCCGGCTGATTTAAATCCTGCTGTACGACCGTGGCTGAATTTTTTTTAACACAATTACTGCTCACTTTAAGTGATGTGTGGTTGCCGTGGCTACATCTTGGCTTCTTCTTTATATCTAGCTGATAATATCCAACAGACACTAGCAGTGACTGGAACCGAGTTTGACGTCGTTAATGGTGTAACTACCTGCGCCATCGCCCACTTGTACACAAATGGGCGAATCAGGGGTTTCATGTACTTGTCCAGCGTCTGAAGAACATCGGGCTGTGCCAGGTCGACTGGAGACCTGTCGTTTTTATCCAGACAGTAAGTTATTGTGTTGTGGCTACCTACAAAACAGAGATATGCTTTGCCAAAAGTTGAAGATCAAACAGGCTTTTTCAAAGTGACAGAAGTCACACGAACAAACGCATGCATGTCGTTGTTCATACGGACTACCTCACAGTCAGTAAATTTTCTCCCAGTTCAAAATCCTGAAATTTATTGTCAATATTGTTAGCACATTTAAGTAATCAACCACTCAATGAAGGTATAGCACACAAGGGAACAACCCTACATACCCTCAATATCATTTCAGCTTCTAAAACGTCCATAAAAGCAATCTTACAGTTTCTTATTGTGGTATCTATGCTCGCTGAAAGCGACGTGAACCTCCATTAATGAAGACGCCCATCTATTCAACCACAATCCAGTACTGTAGTTGCATGGGCGGATGTAAAGGCTGTACAGTATAATCGGTTACCTGGGATAGCCAGGTTGCACAGAGGCAAGTCCCACAGCGCAGACGGCAGGTGAGACATCCAGCTGTCCGCCGGGATGTCGCCTAGGGACCCAATACTGTCTGAAGTCGATCTTCCCATCAACGACATATTCTTCAGCGGAACCCTAAATATTTCAATATAGCGTAGGGTTTCAGTCAAATGGTTTCAGAATTGATCTGGATCATATAGCACCGAAACGGTAGTCGACTATGCATTAAATGTTTATCGCCTTATATTAATACTAATAACATTACAATAATAATTTTGAAGCATATGTTTTAACACAAAATAGGAGTGTTTATATGAAGTGTAATTATTATATGCGCTTACTTTGCAATAAACAAAAGTAGACATATGATCGCAAAATAACGATCTTTTTGCGACAATACAAAATAAATAAATAAAAGGAGGCCGGCTAAAAAAAGACCGGCAGCAAAACGAAGTACATGTGCGGGGAAATGACCAAAGGAGCCCACGCGGTGACCCTTCGGCTTCACAATAAACGTCATCCAATTATTAAATCCCCATTTAAGTTAATTCTGTAAAACAATGTTACAGTGATTATACTGAGTGAGAATTACAGCACACGCCCAGCGGGCACATGTCCGAGAGAGGCAGCCACGGCGCTGTTCATCGCAGGCTTTGCCGTATTAATGATCGTATTGTACTTACGCTATGCAGCAATGTTACGGGGCCGCACTCCGCCCGCAGGGTCCCCGTTTATGTGGATTTCGATCGCCAGGGTCAGCAGAAGGGAGCGCCAGGGGCGCAGCCCCACTCCGGTGATCTGGGAGATGCCGCGGCTGTCAGGTGCGAGCTAAACGAGCAGTGACGGCATGCCATCGGCGCTGTTCGGATTAACTGGCTTATTTTAAAAAATTCTGATGAAACCACAAGATCAAATGTGGTCTCCTAAAACTGGCTTGCCAGAAACAGCGATCCTTATTATTGAGGGCGAAATTTGAACTTTTCCCGGCATCCAGCCATCCTAATGTGCTACTGTGTGACAGGCTGCAGCATCGTTAGCGAGAGGGGGCTGGAGCTTCGCCTCACCGCGACCCAATCGGACGGACCGGGGCGCAGGGAGATCGGTGCAGGCGGATTCGCATACAAACCATCAGCAGATGCTACAGCGGGCAGCCCACTTAAAGAGCCAGAATGTTTTTTGCCATATGTATGTATGTATGTGTGTGTATATATGTATGTGTATATATGTATGTATGTATGTATGTGTGTGTATATATGTATGTATGTGTGTATATATGTATTTATGTGTGTGTGTGTGTATATATATATATATATTGCATATTCATCGTTTTTGTCGGATGCATAACTAAAATTGAGAAATACGGAGACTCATTAGATATGCAGTATGAATTAATTTTAAGGAAATAACATTTTGACAGTAACATTGAAACGCGCTTTTCCGCTTTGCGCAAAAGTGCGGAAAAGCAAACTGGAGAAACGCAGAGCTCAGGAAAATCCACAGGCAGCTCCTGACGCAGAGTTTTCGCAAATCCCCCCGAAATATCACTACTACTCCAATGCGGTCCGGGTCCAGCTCAGCGCTGCCAACGCTGAAGTTACATTTTTAATTAAATTCTTAAACGTTAAAAATACATTTACACTCAACATGACATTTAAAATAAGCAACAAATTGTGCAGCTTAACAACATGGTTTTCCAGACCCCCAATAGGCACTGAGGAAGCTAAAACTACAGTTTTACTTAAAAAAACACCAGCTATCTGTATATATGTTAAGAAATAAAAGTCATGCACATTACAGTAAATTGTTTTATTTTTCATTGTTCCAGATGCAACCACAGTAAATTTCTAGTTTAAGTTCTCACAAAATTATTTTAATACATCCTATCTTGTTCCACTTGAATGATTAAAATACATATTTCTGTCATTTAAAAAAGTAGTTTTATTTAGATGCTATGCAATTTCTCTGGCTATGTCTTAAACTACGGCATTCAATACCCATGTCATACTGTGAGAGATTTAATGGTCTTTGTTTACTGAAACATATCAGTCGGTTTAAGCTCTATCACCGAAGCAAATATTTGTTCTTGGAATTTAAATGAACTTTAAGTTAATCTTTAATTTTATCTGCAATGCTGCTGGTCCTGAGTCAGCTAATTTAAAGAAGGTTACATAGATGCCTGGATCCACCGAGCCTGACCGCATATGCCGTTTCCCCGTTCCTAAAAGAGTTCAGATAACACACATTTGCCCATCCCCTGCAGACACCACAAAATGTTATTAACAGGCAGCAAACCATTTTATGTTCCACCATAAAAATCAGCCCACTGGGAGCAAAGCTAATTCCTTACAGTTCAGTTTGTTCAGGAAATTGGACGGAGGAGCGATGAGTTGGTCCATCTGGAACTGGCTCAGAGCCATCTTAGCTGATTTGGTCCCAAAATGTCTGCATTAGTCAGGTCTGAGATTTCAACTTTTTTTATTGTTTTTTTTTTTTTTTGGTACGCAGTCATTGAACTGCTTTATTCCACCCTGCCCCTCGTACATGTAAACCAGACGCCCAGTGATTCCAGACACCTTTGCAATACCTGGTGTGGCTCCCTTTCATTCTGGCCAATAACTCTGCACTGCTCTCAGCCAAGGACCCTCGGCATCCATTTGAATCAAGAGAATTATGTTTTAAATCCTATTGTGCATTATTTTTTTGTTGTAAATAATTTTTCCTTCCTTAAATTTATCCCTCAAAAGAATATGGAGCTACTCCTTTAGCACAAAGACCAGTGATCTGTAAAGAAAAAAAAAGCTAAATTATTACGCAAATAATTACATGAATTAATCTTGATTTGGCTGCTGCGATGTCTAAATAAAAATAAGCATGAAGAGCAGAGATGAACTGGACCTTAAAGATGGATCCAGCCTCAGGCTGGAGGGCCAGGGCGTCATCATCCAGTCCTTCTGACGCCGACGTGACGTACAGGTCACAGAAATCCTTACCGCCGAAGCAGCAGGAGGTGATTTTATCTACGGGCAGCTTCACGGTCTGCATCCGTGTGCCTGAGGGATGTGGCAGAAACACACGCGTGTGACGGCACACAAGTGCCTGTCCAGGTGTCACTAACCCACGGACGCTCACACACACAGGCCTGTACGGACACACCGGGATTCACACACGCTCGCACCTGTCTGGGGGTCGATGCGCAGAACCCGTCCCCCGTTGAAACACGCCATCCACAGCCTGCCCTCCACGTCGACGCACATGCCGTCCGGAAAGCCCTCGTCCTCCTCCGTCCGGTAGACCTCCCTCCGGTTACCTTTCCAGGCATCCACACATTAACCCACCTCACACCACGCCTGGACCAGCCCGATTCCCCTCGGTAGCTTCCTGATGTGACCAGAACCGAAACCTCCGAAAATTCGAGGAGGGGGGATTATTTCCACATCTTATAATTACTGCATCCGGTCTCATCATCGTTTAGCGCCATTTCAGAAGTCCAGCCATTCGGCGAGTCACAGATCTCCGTATAGGAGAGGGCCTTAAATGTTTTTCCACCATTATTCACATCCTGCTGTTATGACTCATACGGATGAGACATTATGACCAAAAGCCCATTTGCCAAATTCAATTAATCCCCTAATGTAACACCACTCACTGATACTTCCTGTTGCTACACTGTAGTCAAATGCATACACCCTGTAGGATAAGCTGTCGATGTAGTAGAAGGTGCTGAGGTCTGGAGACCAGTCCAGGCCGTTGGAGAGGGAGACCCGCTCGACATGCGTGTGCACGGTGTGGTCGGGCTGCAGTGAATACAGGGCACCCTGCTCCCTCTCCAGTTCTGCAGGATTTGTCCCCAAAGCCATGGTTCCTGCAGGGAGACACCATCCACAGCGGCTCCTATCAGCTGCCACACAGCACGGCCCAATTTGCTCCGCTCATCACCACATACACCAGAACACCCACAGACATCGTCCGGATTTGGCACCTGCAAAGAAGCGGCCCGCCGGGTCCACTTTGCCGTCATTGAACCGGATCTTGTCTCCCTGCCGGTCGATTTGGGCGATGGTAGTGATGGACTGCTTCTCCCAGTCTACGGCGATGAAGCGTGTGCCCTCCGCGGCCACGTACCCGCCACGCTGCCGGGGCACCACTGAGCCCACCAGGTTTTCTAAATGACCGAGGATTTCGATACATTTGTCAGATGAAATGCGTTTTTCTGTTTAACATAATTTCTACTTTAAATTTATTCTTATTAATATCAAGTTTGTCTTTGAGCATTTAGTTAGTTTCTATACGCATTTTTTAACATTAGTAAACAGAGGTTCTGAGAATGAAGGTTGCTCTATGGAATCAATATTTTCACAGCACAAAAAAAAAAACTTAGTCAGCCCTGAACCTTCTCACCTGTGGCCAAGCTCTGTGTTCGATTGGTCACGGGGTCCCATCGCTTGATCTTCTTTCCAGTAATATCTACAAACAGCAGTGTGCCGTCGCCTTCTTCCCATACTGGGCTTTCTGCAATCCCGTTCCTCTCCTTTATAACACATTCGACCTTAACGGAAGACATGATCTGAAACGCAGAGCACGATTTGTCAGCCCTGCGCCAAACTCGAACATTCAAAAAGGGAAATCAGCAGGCGTAGCAGAAATATGCACATATGTGTGTGAGACACGCAGATTTCTCGGTATGTTCCCTTGCAGTGAGTTTTACTCAGACAGCAAGGCGAAAACCTGGCAACTCCCTCCGACTGAAATGAAGCACATGACTCTCACGCGACTTCGCAAAAGTGACACTAAACAGTCAACTGTTCTCAAAAGTAGGTCAGAACAAATCGCCGTAACGTGTACTTAACGCTAAATAACATCGCAACATTAGGGAAATAAAACTGTTTGCATGCCAATACATGCAAAACATCGAAGCAAATGTACCGAAGCAAATATAAGCACAATCTTATGTGTATGGAGACGACTGGCATATAAACGCGCTTGCTTTACCCCTTCAGTCCGAATCTTCTGACAAAAACTCGCAAGCAGAAAGTAAACTCTTGACTTCTCTGGGTTAAATGCCGCCGTGTATTTAGCGATATGTCTAGCGCCCCCATCGGTCACCAAAGGCAGCAGCGGTGAAGCCTGGATTCGGCGTTTTACGATACATTTTAATATACAGATTAACTCTATGGGTTGGAATACTAGGTGTTCAACATAACTGCATAACGACACAGACGATCGTTTGTATGCAAACAGCATTTTAATGTTTAACCACGAAAACGACTTCTTTTCAGCTGTTATTGAGATACGGACCAGAAGATTGGATGTTCAGGTATGTGTATGCAAATATGGAATTGTAATTACTCTCTGTAGACTGATCATCAGTTACAATATATCTTCTTAAGGTAAACAAACAGAAAAGAATTTTAAAATCCAAGTGACAGATGCATTAATCACCAAAGTTACAGCCAACAGGTCTGTGATGAACAAGTTCTCATATAACACATACAAAATTTAATAAACAAGGGTGATAATAGGAATAAACAGGGGACATTTGATTTAGCTAAAGCATGTTTTTCTGTTTAAAATTCATCAGCTTTGCCATAACGCGTCAGTGTGTGGCTTCACAGGATACCGATGACAGGTGCCTCTGCACTTGTCCACTACAGTCCCACGTATGGCTTATTCTTCCACCCTCTTGGCCATGGAAGCCCGTTCCATGAAGATCCGGCACACAGTATTGTCCTGGGGTTCATGCCAGACTAAGTTTGTTACTCTACAGTTATCGAGTAAACAGTGCTGGCTCTCACTATGCATCTCAGAAATCAGCGACCTTGTTCTGTCACTTTGCGGCTGTTTCTTCTGTCCCTAAGTGCTTCCATTTTGTGACAATACCTCCTACAGCTGACCATGATATATCTAGCAGGGAGGAAATGTCACAAACTGCATGGCTGGGTGCTTGACTTTATACACCTGTGGTAATCAATTAAATGTCTTTATTAAGTGATTAAGAGGTGTGTCCCAATGTTTTTATATCCATGTAATGTACGAGGTATCTCTCTCTGAGTCAGCAGTGATGTGACAGACTTGGTTTGTGGGTGGAGATTTGTGAGACTCTCTGCTGCCCCCTGTCCCCACAGGTCGGGACTTCACTCTAATGCTGCCGACTATCAGCACTTACTTTACTGCCATTTGCACCATCATTGCACTGTTACCAGTATTCATAATTTATCTTCGCTATTGATGCATCAACCGCAACAAACCACCCCGCTGCTTCCATCATTGCCCACTATTTACTTTTACATTGTTTGCCCGTGTTGTCAATGTGTGTCTCTCTCTAGTCCCGTCTATCACCGGAGTCCAGGAAACATTATTACGCATCATCATATGCAATGAGCTGAATATGGCTGGTGTGATCAACTTGACTTGATCTTTTGAATCAAAAGTCAAAGAATAACAGACCAGGCGACGGCCATTTTTTTCCAAAATTTAATGAAAAACGTTTCTTTAAAAAGGACTCTGGAAATTCACATATGCTGTTGTAACCCAGTGTAAAACTGACAGCTTTGAAGCGGCATGGCTTGCGTGACCGTGCAGGCCAAACCACCAAATGAGCAGACAGACGGGACACGGGGGTGTGAACTAGCGCTGCGGCACACATCTTCTGTTTGGGGAAGCAGCAGGCGGCCCACGATGAACAACGCTGACAGCGCCCCCTTGTGGTGATTGTTCGCCCCACAGACACCTGTCAGATGCCAGAATCCATTTCACAGTCTGCTCTGATTCACACAACTGCCCCGCAGGGACAAACCCAATAGAAGAAGGTCCGAAAAGGCTAACGGAACAAGCCGGTGTGGGATAAAAAAAAAAAAAAAAGTGATGTCACAAATGGTTGCTGACATTCACGCTTCTCACTAGTGCGCGGTTAATTGGCCTCAGTTTATATGACCGAGGTCAAAGGTCGCTGATGCACTGTGTAACACTGTTCGAAGTGCACTTTGTGTGTCTGTGTGTATGGGGACTGCGGCACTAACACAGCTGCTGTTCACTGCCGAAAAGCTGGGCCTCATTTCCGCCACCCAGAGCGGCACTTGCGCTGAATCGAGCACTATTAATCGTGCCAGACCTCAATGGCTTCATCTGGACCCCCCTCCCCCACTAGCACAGCTCTTCCCAGTATAGCTCAGGGAAGCAGCCTTAAGGATTATGCGCCAACCCCCCCCCCCCCGGCCAACAGACCTCAGCAATTCTGAGCATGAGGCCCCCGCCTTATCAATCCGTAATTCCAGTAAGACTAGGAGTTCGGGGAACACATCGCAACTGTGCTATTCCTCTAACGCGTTAACAACAAAAATTGAAACGCACTGCAAAACGTTCCCTCTGACCTGAAGACTGAACAAAATTCACTAAATGAAGTGTGGATTATAGGGGGAGAGAAAATTGAAATGAAAACTTGCACTCCTGCAAGCGCCCTATTTAACCATGACGGTAAACACTGACTGGATACAAGCCTGGTATCCTCTCCTCGGCTACCTCACTTTCCCAGAGCTGCGGGGGGTGAGCGGGGGGCTCCAGGTATCAGCAGCAGACTCAACTCTCTCACAAAACCGTCATCCGAGCGACCCGGCCCGGACGAGGCAGGGCCAGCGTTCTTCACGGCCGGATTTCTAAACGACTGCGATTTTCCCTTTGTGCCGTTTGGTACCATTTCCATTACTTGTGCCAAGACAAAAAAAAGAAATCACATCTTTGAAAAGTACATTTGGAGGGGGGGGGGTTTGCAGTGACATCTTTTGGACTGAACTGCGAGACATCCTCACAAAGGAATATTTTTTTCAGGAACACACAGAATCTGGGAGACCCTGTTAGACAGCTCTTTGGGATGCTGTGAGTTATGGAATTAGAAAGGGAAAAAAGAAAAAGATTCTCACAAAGAGGTACTTCACTTAAAACGTTCCATCGTCCCGAACTGGAGATTCTGGCAAAACGGAAAATAAATTCTACACATTCCATGTGAATGGCAATTTGAATTTCCATCAGAGTGAACGAGAAGGTCAGGAGCAGACCGAAGCGGAGGTAGACCAGGCAAAGGCCTGCGTTTACGTAGAAGCAGCCATGTGTCACATGACAGTCATGAAACAATGGATCATTAGTGCCTTTTTCATTTTGCAATTAACAAGATAAAATGTGAGTTTCACTGAAATGTGCAGCCCCATACACCTCCTCTTTGCCATTATACTTAGTCACTTAAACAGGCCTTTTAAAAATCTCTTCCTTTGAAATCAATATTTACAGCCCTAGCAAATGGAAGTGCATCTGAAATACAAGATATGGCAACAGGGACTCGGTGAAGACCACCAGAGTGAAGATCACCAGAGTGAAGACCACTCCTACACCGGAGGGCAAAAGACAGAAACCAGACCGGACAAGAGTTTGGTTTGCTGATGGCCCAACCTGACGATGGGTGAGGAACCACAATGAGGCACAGAAGCACCTGCCCACTGGCTCCTCCCTACCGGAGAGAGTGATGAGGAGGAGGTCCGGGGACGAGCAGAGCCTTGGGACTAGGCCGCCGGGTACGTGTGACCCCCCCTGGCACCAACCAGTGAGTGGGGCATCGAGCCCCCCCCCCACAGGACATGGAGGCAGTGGATTTGGGACGGTGGCAGAGCGTACTTGGGCGGGGGTCGTCACCTTTGCACGGAGGTCCTAGACCCCAACATTGGCTTGCCCCGGCCCACACCCCTGCCGTGTTGCGGGGCTGGGCCCTGCGGCCCCCTGCTGGCCCCGTGTGCCCGTTGCCCCCGCCAGCGACGGGCCTGGGTCTCGGGCTCCGAGTCGCTGAGTTCCACATCGGGGCAGTACCCGTCTTCAGTCTGCTGCGGCGCCGCCGACTTGGTCCACAGCCGGTCCTTGCCGGAGCCCTTCCGCGGGGGCTTGTCATGGATGCGGAGACCCTCGGTGGTTCGGGTCAGGCTGACCGAGGCCTCCTTGAAGGACCGCGTGAAATGGTCCATGGCAGACTTCCTGTAGGGGCCCGTTTGGGTGACCCGTTCGGAGGATGTCTGGCAGGGGCCATCCAGCTCGGCCGCGGGCCGCTCCAGGCTTCCATTGGGCCTGGGGCTCCGGACGGTCTCTGGTCTCCCACTGCCATTGGAAGGCCGGCCGTGCAGAGCCGCGTGCAGCGCCAAGGGCTTCCCCGACGGCCTGATAGGTTTAACCGGCGCGCTGCCCTCCCTCGAGCTCGGAGCGACCCCATTCGCCTGCCTCGCCCTCCGGCTCCACCCCTTGCCGTGACTCCGCCCACCACTGCCCCTCTCGCAAAGGTTGTCGCTATGGTCTGGGCACAGGGGCCCGTTGCCGGACTTGGGAGCACTCTTCCCGTTTCCAAGGGAGACCTTGGGCATCTTCAGCTTCAGCGTTATCCTCGGGGGGGCCTGAATCAGCCCACTCTCAGGGGAGCAGGACAGGGGATGACCTTGAAGAAGAGAAAGGACTGTTACTCTCCAAAAGCGCATCAGGCATAGCGGATAATGACACGGGGTGCACAGCGCCGTAAAAGAAACTTCGCCGCAAATCTGGGCACAGCAGGTGTCCAGAGAAGAGGAAAATAAGTCCCCCCCCCCCCTCCAAGGACAGACGGCTGCTTACCGGCTGACAGCTCCTGGTTAATCAGCTCCACCTGCAGGTTAAAGATCTGCTCCTGCGCCTTGCTGTGGGATAGCTTCAGCTTCTCGCGGCGGCTCACCATGTAACACAGGTTCCTCACCTGCAGGGGGCGACGTGGAGGCAAAGAGGTCAGCGCTATCCCTCGACCCGCACCGCCTGGACGGCGATCGCCACGGTGACGGCACGCACCCTCTCCAGGTCCTGCCGCAGGTGCATGAACATGCGGGTGCGGGTGTGGATGCCGTCCTTCTTGGGCTCCAGCAGGGCGATCTCCTCCTCCTTGGGGGTGAGGAGAGGCTTGTTGAAGCCGCTCTTGCGTTTAAGCTTCCAGTACTGAAAGATGAAGTCCAGGAGGTGCGGGGACAGAACCATGTCCCGGGCCAGGTCCCCAGGCTGCACCAGTGTGTAGAACTCCTCTTCCAGCTCACGCAGCTTGTGGGCTCGCAGGCCCAGCTTCTCCGTCCCCGTGGGGGGCTTCTGCTGGACCGGGCTGAGCCCCCCCTCCCCCGCTGCCTTGGGCGTGCTGTGCTTCAGGCAGTAGGACTTGAATTTGACCTCATCACCCTCGTCCAAGACGGTCTTCATCTCCAGGCTGTGCTCGAAGGCGCAGGTGACGTGGAACGGAATGATGCAGCTCTTCACAGAGCACTGTGGGGGGGGGGCAACGTTATGGGTGTCTTTTCCTTGACTTGCCCCTAGAGGGCCACCGGCTGACAGAATACCAAGCAAAACACCCCAAAATCACCCCCAAAACAGACTGTCCCCAGCACTGGCAGGGCTTCCAGACTCACAGAGCCAACACAGGGCTGCTGGCCACACAGGACTTTCCGGCGGCAACAATCTTAGAGCGTGCAACACGCGCTAACGCAGAGTAGCACTGCCAGGAACACAGCTGCATAACATTCATTTTTACATTCATTGGCGTAATGCGACGCTGCATGAACAGCGATCGCCCTTTCAGTGCACGGCCTGCGCAGGGTTCCTGAAGGAAAAATCTGTTCTGGTCCCACCCGCTGTCCATGATTGGCTGGCAGGATACCTGCATGCTTCGCACCACACAGCGCACATCTGTAAATAGTGCAAATTAATGTGCACCCATGTATTTACGTGGCGAGTAGTAAATGCCGTAAATCATGTAGTAAATGCTCATCGTGGAATGCATGCGTTCCGTTAGCGTGTAAACGCGAGTCGTGTGACATGCTGGCTTCCCTGTCTGTGCCACCGTTAGTATCGAACCCATAGCTGCAGTTAATAAAGAGGGCAACTTCCGTCTCAACGACTCAGCTGTCGTGCTTATTAAAATGACTCAGGCACTCGCCAAGATTCAATCACTTGTGTTCTATTTGTGAGTTTGTTGCATTGAAAACATTTGCACCCTCTAGGGTTCTGGCGTGACACGGAACAAGGGGGGGGTGGCGTCATTTTACGCATTTGACAGATTGTTCTCTCTGACGTGTTCGATCTGCTTTCATTTGCACGTCGTTTGAAGTATGCAGCTCCCTTAATGCTCGGAGCACTTCCACACCCCTACCATGACCTACCCCCCCCCGCCCCGCCCCGCCCCGCCCCGCCCCCAGCTCGAGATGGCACTCGCCTGGATGCACGCCCCTGTCTTCAGCTTGCAGAGGCTGCAAACCAATGCCCAGCGGCTGGGGGGGATGTGGGACACTTTGGTGATGGGCTCCATCCTCTCCGGACAGGCGATGCTCACCTGCATTAGGGCAGCGGGCAGCTCGTCAGCACATCGCCATGCCGACGGGGTGTAACGGCGGCAGGCCGCCTCCTGAGCCCCACCGCGCTTCCCGTACCTCGGGGATCCAGAGGGCGCAGCTGACGTGAGCCCACCTGGTGCTGGCCCGCATGGCCTTCATGGCGCCGCCCTTCTTGGGACACAGCACGCACTGCGGGTCGACGCCCAGGACGCAAGTCCGGCAGAGCCAGCACCCGTCTGGGACCTTCAAGATACCGTAGCAGGCCTGCGACACAGCGGGTCCTGGTAAGACGGGGGGGGGGGGGGGGGGGG
>JABFEB020000077.1:2403675-2414126 GCA_019775895.2 Stomatorhinus ivindoensis | reverse complement strand
CCCCCCGCTAGGGTCCTCTGCCCCCCGTCCCCTGCTGCTCACTCTTCGAGCCACTGCACTTGAGGGCGCTGTGAACGCTTTTTCTTTTCGCTGTGTCCCGCATGTTGATGTACCTGTCAATAAAACCAGTATGCCAGGATTGTGTGGCTCACTCTCTCAGGGGCCCCGGTTCGCACTCTCAGGGGCCCCCGGTTCTTACCCTGCTTTCACATCGGTTTTCAGGCTCGTGTGTGTGATTTTTCTATCCTCATCATGTTTAGTGGCCTACATCCAGAAAGGCCTGCCTGTGTGTGTCACTGATTCACAGGCCTGAATCTTTGCCTGGAGAAAGTCAGGCTGGTCAAGTGTAATATAGCATTATGAATAATCAGCCTTAAGGGTGCCATCCCTCATACCACGGCACTGTTGAATTCTCAGATGTGGTTGTTTAAAAGGATAATGTTCAACAACTTGCCTACATAGTGCCAGCCGGGAGAATCAGCGGAGTACGTCAATGTGTGAGTAAAATATGAAATTCTAACGTCACTTAAAATTGCAGACATAAAACAATTTCAATTAATGGAAACTGCAATTTCGAACTAACGACTGGCTTATGGTCTCAGTGACGGACCATTTTCAAATTAATGATGGTGGCTTGGGTTGTATCGAAGCAAAATGTTTAATTGTTGGCAGAAGAAAGTTTGTTTTCATGTAACATGTTTTTGTCTTGTAAATGAGAAAATGTGTTCAGTTACAAAAATTTATTATCTGTGGTATAAGCAGGTTAATGTATGCCAAGCCATTAACCCATATAACTCGCGTTTTTGTTGTCTGGTTTAAACCAACCCCCCCCCAGCAAAATTAATAACTTTCACTTTCAAGTCTCTCTTGTATTTGGTTGATTCAGAACAGCCTTTAAGACCCTGCAGCACGAGACAAGGTACAATAAATGAATCCCCCCCCCCCCCCCCCCATGAAATCATGAAGTCAGTGCAGCACTAACTGGTTCAGGGTCAAGTTGGGTTGGACTCAAGTGAGCAAACAAGTGTGTGTTTGAGCAGAGGAAGAACAGGGGATGTTTATGGGCTGCCTTTGCACAAGCCTGCTCTCCACAAGGAACAGCTTTTCCGCTTTGGGGAACACGCGCACACGCATGCAAACACACACCATTATCAGTTAATGCTATGTGACATGTATCGATACACAATTTTTCAAAATGTTTTGACCGGAAAGAAAAAAACACAGTACAGGAAAGATATGCCAGTTTCCAAAGGGTGACTTTAATGTCAAGTTGTGGAATTTCTTGGATATCAGTGGAGTGTTTTTGTGTAAAGATTAATCTTAGTTTCAGGAAAGGCAGCGTGTAGTGAGAGTCTCTGCCAGCGGGGGCAGTCTCCTCCGAGGTATGTCCGTGCAGCATTTGTGGCTCCACTGATGAGGTTGAGTGTCAAATCCACGGGTGGAACGTGGATTCCTCTTGGATCGGTGTCCAATCTGTAAAGCCCCTCCCCATTTTACTGCAGCACACACTGCCATCGTCTATCACTGCTTCAGTTCAGGTCGTTTTCACATTTTAAAAAATTGTTCGGTGTTAAAGAACTCAACCCAAAGCCCTGTGAGAAACATCCCGGGGCCTGAGCACAAGAGGTCAGAGGTGGGGGTTAGGGACAGGCAACCTAGGGCTGCCAAGTCTGTGAGTCGCTGCTTCCTGGACAACGTAGTTCCCCTAGACAGCACACATCATGCAGGGATCAGGAAGCTGATTAGTGCTAACAAAGTAAGGGCATAGGCCTTGGTTTGTAAGGGGGGAACTACACCCAGTACTATCTACATGCTGGCGTGTCCATCTGTGCACTCAGACTGCACAGATCCCCTCTGGCGCCCCCCCTAGGAGCGAATGCCTCCCAGCCTTGAGGAACCGAGACCACTGCTGCCACACGATTGCAGGAATGTGCTTCTTCCTGCCTGACGTGGCGCCCCCTGCAGTCATCCGTTGTGCATCGCACTCCTAGAAGAAAAAGGGAAATGTGAACTGGACAGCCCAGCAGTTAATGGCATTACTAACAGTTATTTAGAGGAACTTATCTCCCAAAATGCAGTACAGTAGGTAATTTACAAAATAATAGTGACGGAGCATGGTGCTCAAATCAGCGTCCAGAGGGCACACTGCAGGTGGACCCATGTCTCATGGACGAGATGAAGCACATAGGAGCTGAAAAAACACAGGAACTGTGAGGCCATGCCAATGACGTTGAGAGTTAGATGTTGTAAGCTAGCACTGCTGTCACTGTGAGGGACGTGGGGGGTAGGGGGGCATGTTCATGCCCGTGGCGCCAAAACGCTCTTGTGGGACCAGCCAGAAAGGCCCCGTGCGGCTGCAGCGTGTCACCTTGCAGTGGGCCGGCGGCGGTTCTGAAAGGCCCCGCTTGTCAAGAGTCTGTGACAGGAGGGAGTGGGGGAGCTTTCTTCTCTGCCAGCAACAAGCCGGTATTGTTCCCCCATCCCCGCCCCCGTTTGTGACCCATGCCAGCCCGCGGAGGTCCGGCTCGTGTGGATGGACTTGCTGGAACGGTGCAGCTAGCTTCTCTCTCCGAGCCTGACCTGTGACCTCCCGCAAGCTCCGGCTCTCAGGCTCGTGATTAATAATAATAATGAAACATGAAACCTGACCGAGTCCAGTTCTCTTTACCCAGATTCCGGTTACAGACGCATCCAGTGGGGGTGTCCACATAGCCCCATGCTTGTGTGAGAACGAACGGCAGACAGACAGTGCCCATCTGATTAGATGGGAGGCAGCGATTGGCCAGAAAACAGCCTCACTGGTATCAAACAGCAAAGCACAATCGCCACCCTTTCCAAATTCCAGGGAAGGGTTACGGTCAGGGGAAGAGGACAGAATGTGCTCTGCATTCATGTGCCGCTGGATTTCCCTAACGCTCTGCACACAATGGTGAATCTATTTAGCTAATGGACACACTGACGATTGGAAGCTTAATCTCAAAATTGGAAAGATGACAGTGTCCAGAAAACCTTCCATTTAATCATAACAGGCATACTTGGGCATACTAGTTCAGGACGATGTGTTTTTATGACAATCGATTTTATTACTTATTTTACACGCGAGTCCCAAAAGTGGAACTAGTGCAACTCATCGTTTTTCGTGGGTGAATTTGTGCGGGGCACCTAACCAGTGCCGCAGATTCACAAACAACATGGCAAAGCTGGAGCTTGTGCCCAAGAAAGGTGCCGTTACATCTGTAATATGGAATTGGCTCGGTTTTACGCCGTCGGACACGGACCAAACAGGTCCTCTTTGCAAAGTCCGTTAAAAAACTTACAACTAAAGGAAGCAGCACGACAAATTTATACCAGCACCTAAAGCAGAGGCACGCAGCGGAGTGGGAGAAGTGCAGCTCCCAGCGAAATGGAAATACCCACAGCACCAGCACGACATCCAAAGTTAAGCAAGCAGCCGTCCCTGACACGTTTTCGAACTGTGTGCCATATGATAGGAATGGGGCTCGGTGGAAGACGGTAAACGCTGTCGCGATGTATATTGCAAAAGACATGGTGCCCATACATACTGTGGAAAAGCCGGGATTTATTAACATGCTAGAAGGTTTTACAAGTTTCTAAAAGTGTTTACAACGGCGTGGTCTGCCATCTCACTTACAATATGCGTATTTTATGGCTTGTCAGATTGCACATTACCCCAAAACTAAAAAAAAACAAAAAACAAAATAAATTTAAAACTTGTTTTGAACTATTTGTCATCTGTATTTGGATTTCGAGTAGGGGAGGGGGAAATTGATTAAAATCGAAAATAAAATGTATTGTGAAAAAATCTGATATTTTATTTTAGGCAATATCGCCCAGCTCTACATACAACCTTAAACAAATGTATTTTTTCACGTTCATTAATATCAATAAATATAAATGCGATCACTTTCAGCCTTGTAAAGACAAGCTCGCCTAACTGTACATGTGATCAGGGAAAATAAAATGTGACTTTGTGCACTAATCAGGCTTCTCTGTGTCTGTGACACGGTGTAATAAACCTGATCAAAAACAAATTCTAGAGAAAAGAAAATGTCAATGGGGTCAATAGAACTTTGTGATGTCAAATTGGGGTCACAGGCCAAAAAAAGGCTGGGAAGCCCTGTTACAGGTCCATCCTGCGACCTCGTACTGGTCAGGCAGCAGGGGGAGGAACAGGGGGATGCGTCTCATGTAATAAATTCATATAATACAACCGCAACAGCCTTTTGCCCAAAAGTGATGATTCTTTACCTATTTTGACTTCATGGAGTTAGATGCTTTTTCAAAAAAAGAAAAGGTTACATTCACTTTTCTGTTGCCATGACTACACTGGCATGAATACCAGCTGGATGGTATAAGCAGGCATGTTCTGAAATCTCGTTCAGTCCCCTTTTTGGACTGCAGTGTCACTGTCCAGAAATAGGCGGAGCCCAGTTCTGCGTCTGTTCTATAAATTGGAGAATGAGTTGGAGGATTTTGACCGAGCAGCCTGTGATAACCCCCCCCCCCCCCCCCAAATAGAGACACCTAGTCTGTAACTGTCAATGTCAGTGGCTCTTGCATAGCTAAAAAAAGTTAAAACAAACTGAGGTTGACAACTTTTTAAATGAAGTTCCTCAGAAATACCATTTGTAATCCAACATTGCATGCTGGTACTTGGCCCTAAAAACTACTTTCCTTATAAAATGCTCTATAAATGTGACCTTTGTTTGTCCTGTGGACACAATTCGGGGGGGTGGGTGTCTGTTCTTTTACAGAGCACCATGGTTACCTTGGAAAAATAAACGTATATACAGTATTATGGTTTGTTACAGCTTCAGGATTAAGTTACACCTTGATAAACCTGTTGTAGTATTGTGATAATTTTCAAAAAAACACAAAACACCATTGTAAGCATCGATACATCAAAGCCCCCCCCTCGAACCGGTATTACCCAAGATGATGTCAGAGAAGAGGATAAAGCGAACGCAAAATCAACAACCTGGTACCAGGACAGACATCATGTGTTCACTTAATTAATTGCACAGATTTATATGTTTACGTACGACATTGTTAGTTCAGTTGGTCATCCAGAACAATGTTTGTTATAATATTGTTATAAATGTATTGAGTATAAATATTTTAAAGTCTAGGCCGTCATGAAACAGATAGCAGACAAATGAAATATACATGTGTTTGAATAATGATCTAGCATCGGAGGTTGAAATGACAAATTACTGAGCGAGTCTGCCCTGTCCAACACGTCGTTTACCTTGATTCCCATCCTCTCGAAGTTCTACGTTTTATCCATTTGTCTTTTCTGGTAGCGCAGTCTGCGCATAACCTCGCTGCAATACGCCTCGACCTGGTTGACCTGTTGGACGTTCAGCCTCTCCCTCCAGGCGAATATAGCTTCTTTTGCGTCCCTTGACGATATAAGGAACGGCTTGTCAGAAGAGTAGCCTTCGCCGTGCGTCATGTTCAGAACAAACTTGTCGATCGCGGGGGAGGACGTGAGGTTGGAGAAGCGGTAGAGCTTCTCCAGCTCCCGGACGGGCTGGAGCACCAGGTCCTCGTAGCGTATCTGCATGTAGTTCTTCTTGACCCACTGAGGCGCATTCATGAGCAGCAGCATGTCATTCAGCCAGTTATCGCAAATCAGCTCCATCGCGTTCGCCACATAGTTCTCTGCGCGGTTCGCTCTGCTGCTCGGCATGAGCAGGCGCTTGTATTTGTCCGATTGCTTCTTACTTCTCAGCACTTGAATGCTCTCCTTCACCAGCGCCAGTTTAGATTTCAGCCTAGAATTATGCACAGCTCGCGGGTCCCTGAACAGCTGAATAATCTGGAGGTTTAGACTCGGGTCCCTCATTAGCGGTATGAGCACCCCTAGGTCTAAGACGCGCACATCTTTGATAACAACCACAGGATACTTCCTGCACTCCTTCTCCAGATACTTGATGTCCTTCGGTTTGCACTTCTCGCAAACGTCTCCCCTCACCAGCCCGATTTCGTGCTTCCTGTAGGCGCCGCACAGCGGCTCCGAGCAAATCACCTTGTTGGTTTTCCACCCGAAGATGGACGAGGTGCTGATGTTCTTTGTTCCCGCATAAAGTTTCAGCACGGAGAAATCACAGCGGAAGAGCGAGTTCATCATATCGCGGACTGCTCCTTGTAGACTGGCCGCGTCGCCCGGATAAAGTGCCTGCCACATACTCCACATAGGTTCGTACAAATAAAACACTTCTGGGTGCTGATTAAATAACTCCCCCAAGAAGGAAGAGCCCGTCCGCCAGGTTGCGTGTAGATAGATGTGTATTTTCGAGTGATTCCTAGTAACATCATCCTCCACCGGTGCGGTGCCGTTGCCTGTCTTGTACCCGTTATTCCACAGTGCCAGCGTGCTGTCCAAATCGGGGCATTTCTGCTGCTGCAGTCCATGTTTTATCTCGCTTGTTTTGCCCCCGTAGTCCATCATGTACGGAATCAAAAGTAATAAAACAGAATATATGAGAATCAGTATCATGTATTTCTTCTGAAGTCGCCTCTTCATTTCCTCAGCAAGCAGGCGTCCGGGTAGCTCTTCCCTTACTGACACAACGCCCCTGTACGAAGGCAGGGTAAAGCGCTCTGCAAGTTAAAGCCAAGGGTGAGAGAGTGGCGTCAGTCGGCGTTAGACACGCCCAGGAAAATCGCCAAAAAAGAGCTCGGCGTGCAGCAAACTTAGATGCTTTATATTTTAAGATTCGTGCTGAGAGGCTAAAAAAAACGTCCACCTGGTCAATTAATTATATGGTTACAACCATATCATCATAATCTTCATATCATAAATCTTTATCATCATAAAAAAATCATGTAACTATAAATAGAAAGTAACACAAGGATACCATTATTCTGCTCTTTGGCAATTAGTATTTCACATGTTGTTCTATGATATATATTTTAATACTATAATTCTTGCACGAGAAAGTACATTTTCAGACATTTTTTAGATATATAAAAAGAATCCAGTATCGTGTTTGTGTACTGTAGTGCCGTATAAAAATCTCAGAGACACATCTTGTATCTTCTAGATTTTAGATAATGTTAATAATAACCATTTATGTGTATTTATAATTTCCCCTTTGCACTGTAATACAATGTAATACACATCAACTCATCGGTCATTCGCACACTTTTTACTTGTACAGGTGTTCCGGGCAATTCGGTTTCCCTATGTTTCCCCTGTTTATCAGGAAATGATGTTTCCCCTAACCACCCAATACAGTAAATAAAGATCAAAACAGACTGAAAATTTGCAGATTGTAACAGTCGCCCAGTAACGCAGAGTTCATGGTCTAAGCATCTTTTCGGTGGGTGGACAGTCATCCCGCTGGGCTAAGTTAACATGCATTTATGCCGACCCAAAGATCATAAAATGTTATAGTCAGAGGGTCTTTGAACTTTTTATAGTTAAATGAGAAATCAGTTAATTAGCAAAATTGCTGTCATGAACTAACCCCCCCCCCCATATATAAAGTTACCTGTACGTTGAACACTGTGCAGGATGTATTTATTAAGGGATCGTCGTAAAACCATAGGGAGTTCACAAGTGAAATACAGCAATTACGCACTTTAAATCGATATATATATATATTAATGGGGGGATTAGAGACGACGGTCAGAACGAATTTCCCGGAGGAACATGCCAAAGGGATTAATAAAGTACTATCTAATCTAATCTAATCTAACTATATAAGATGCAACCTAAATTTAAAGCTGTAACAGTATTAAGGCATATTCTCATATTTCTCATATTCAGGCAGATTTGCTAACATTGACTATTTTTTGCTCGTTGGCGATTTAGGGTGACATAAAAAACTTTCAGACATTTGTTTGGAAAATAGATCTGTACATGCGAAAGCGCTTGACTATTTGAGCTGCAGGTCACTGAGGGCAATATTTCTGTTGGCCACCGGGCTTCGCGTCTCCGTCAAATCAGGAGGGAAATCCCAAACAAAATGGTGCAAAGCCGCCGGGTAACGTTTTTGTTGGCCACCGAGCTGTCATTGGAGGGAGGGAAAAAAAGACTTAGGCTATCCGTCAATTCAAGAAAATATAATACAAAATAGTGTAAATGTGCCGGTATATAATGTTATTATTTTAGGCCATTTTGCAGCGTGAAGGTTTTACGTGCAGAGATGGGTTTCCGCCTTTTCGAGCAGCCCGTTTACTTTCTGTACTGTTTTTGTTTTTAGCATAATGAGCTAGCTGTGTAGCCAGTCGCCTACTGCACCAACCTCTTTCATTCACTTAAAAGTCACTGTATTCAGGCCCGTGGCAAACGCTTCAGATCTAAAACATTGAACATTGAAGGTTTCTTGTATGTTTAGTGGTCAGAGCCAGATAGCTATAGGGCACTGAACACTGTTCTGGCTGTCCGGCTAGCCGGTCCATTCAAACGCCAAGATGGCACACTGGACTAAATTTGAAAAGGAAATGGACGTGGAGGCAAAAAAGCTGATAAAGCAGATCAGTGGGATTCAGGACGAAGAGGAGCCGAATTTTCAAGCGGCACTGAAATTTGTCTGGTCCAATTTCAGGTGAGATCCGGACTAGTAAAATTCTGCAAGCTCACAAGCAACAGGTCACAGGGCTGGAAATGGTGCTGTGGATGATGGTGAAAGCCGTCTAGAGAGAGAGATTCGGGTGATGTCTCCAGGGCGCCACACACAGTGCTACGGGCGGCGTAGTGATCAAAGAGTCGACGCCTGGCCCTCCCTGGAGGAACCCTTTTGTTGAACCTCTGAGAAATTGGGTAATGTGCCCGGGAAAAAGCTGTAGGCCAATAAATGGAGGGAAACTGAGCTTTGGCTTTTTGGTCTGGATAAAAGTGTTCGGGCAAAGCAGCAGCATAAATAATTTACTTAATTCCTATAAATAATTCGTTTTTATTGTCAATGCACCATTAGCTTTTTTGTGGTATGAATTTTAAATAGACACGTTTTACCGATCAGGTTCCATCGCTTTCTTGATATCAACAAACACCAAGTCCAGCGCACCATAAGCGGGTGAGTTTAAGTGTCTAGTGTAGATTCACTATACAGTTTTCCCTGGTAACATCTGCAGTGCGTCTATGGATGTTTGTCTGTTGCCCTCCATGTTCCCTAAAAGAATCTATGAAAAGCTCATGGTCAACTCAGACCTGAGGAAAGCTGAGAGCTGGATCCGACTGACGGAGGAGTTCCTGAACTCGCCATTGCCCAATACAGAGGGAACGAAGGTATGCCAGAACTGTTCTGCATGGGCGGTGTGTGCCTCTCTAGGTTAAGTCTCTGATCAGAAGATCATTGATTCAAATCATTACTGGCAGAATGATTTTGCCATTGGTTCCTTTAGCAAGGAACTTGACGCTAATTGCTCCTCTGACTGCTCTCTGATCCTTGTACTTCACTTTGGACAAAAGCGTCTGCTAAATAAATAAATAAATGTAATGTGATGTCATGCATAGTAGCATGCTATGTGATGTCATGCATAACAACATACTCCCTGCCCTTGTCTTCCTGCAGACTGACGTCCATCATGGCATTCTCTCTCTGCTGCTCTTCTTGTCTGATTCCCCGTCCAACGCTCACTACACGGAGACCCCCCGCGTGAAAGAGGCTGGTGAGCTCCCTGATTGGTGGTTGCCGCTTTCAGGTGTGTTGACACCACATGACCCTTCTGGTTTTTCCCATCTGTGCAGAAAAAGAAGACACATTTGATTGGGGTAGATATTTGTTGGAGGGAGAGGAGCTCGACGCTGGTGCCTATCCTGACACTCCTGTGAGTGATTTTTTTGGGATTCTCATTTTTGTGCACTTTGAGCATTTGAAGTCCACTAATGGTTTTTGGAGGACCTGAAACACACTTCCTTCTTTCACAGTAGTATCTGTGATATTATCCCTTAAGGAGATGCAGTGTGCAGCTTAGTCACGTGACAGTGTGGCTCATACTATTAGGGCTTAAGAGATTAATTTTAAGATTAAATTGGTCTCGAGTATCCGAACTCTGGTTCAGATCGAGCCTGTGGGTATCATGTTTTGATCATGTACTGGGGCAGCCAGTTCAGTGCGCTCGTTACTGTAGTAAAGCTCGGTGCCCTGGGAAACGGGGTGGGGTCACCCCACGACCCTTAACTCGCACTTCACAGGAATGGTCTGAGGAAGAGAGCGAGGAAGACGACGGCCAGCAGCCACTGAGCAGAGAGGATTCGGGCATTCAGGTGGACAGGACTCCTCAGGAGGACCCTGACCATGCCAAGAAGGCCGTACAGGTGACCTGGAGAGGTGAGAGCGTGTCTCTCTAAATTTAATGTGAGTGACAGTTTTACCATCTTATACAGATGGATATTTTACTAGAGTACAGTAATCCCTCACTTATCGCGGGAGATAGGTTCCAAGGCCGACCGCGATAACTGAATTTCCGCGAAGTAG
>JABFEB020000077.1:2330686-2340909 GCA_019775895.2 Stomatorhinus ivindoensis | reverse complement strand
GTGTGTGTCTGTCTGTGTGTGTCTGTCTGTCTGTCTGTGTGTGTCTGTCTGTCTGTCTGTGTGTGTCTGTCTGTGTGTGTCTGTCTGTGTGTGTCTGTCTGTCTGTGTGTGTCTGTCTGTGTGTGTCTGTCTGTGTGTGTCTGTCTGTGTGTGTGTGTGTGTCTGTCTGTGTGTGTGTGTGTGTGTCTGTCTGTGTGTGTGTCTGTCTGTGTGTGTGTCTGTGTGTGTGTGTGTCTGTGTGTGTGTCTGTCTGTCTGTGTGTCTGTCTGTGTGTGTGTGTGTCTGTGTGTGTGTCTGTCTGTGTCTGTGTGTCTGTGTGTCTGTGTGTGTGTGTGTCTGTCTGTCTGTCTGTCTGTCTGTCTGTGTGTGTGTCTGTCTGTCTGTCTGTCTGTGTCTGTGTGTCTGTGTGTGTGTGTCTGTGTGTGTGGCAGACCAAATGCCTTGCAATGTGATCAGAATCTATTATTTTTATGAAGCTCAGTTATAACAAAGATCTGTGACTGCAATAAAAAAATACTTTTATTTTGTTAAGGTTAGGGCTGGGTGGGGGTTAAGGATGTCATTGTTGGGGTTTCTCCCCTAGAAATGTATGGATGGTCCTCACAAAGGTATGAATTGTGTGTGTGTGTGTGTGTGTGATATGCACTATGTATGTATGTGTATATACAGTATAATATTTATGTTGTATATAACTGAGTAAACAAGGCAGGACAACTGAAGCGGCTGTCATGTGCCAGTGTTTACAGCTATGGAGGATTTTGAGCTGATCTTCCACTGCTGCCTTCTATCATGTTAAACTCGTCTCAGTTCTAAGAACCGCAGTCAGCTGAGCGCGAGCATAGAGCAGGTTGCACAAGCGGCCCTCTCTCTGTCAGCTAGGCCGTGCGGAAATGAAGGGGATCAAATGTGCGACGTAAAGGTCGTTGGCTGCCTGCCAGTTGGTGGCGCAAGTCCCGACTGCTGGTGTCTGTCCAGTCGCCCTGCTTCATGCTTCCCTGTCTCCCGGGAAGGTGAGGATGCCGACTTGTGCAGCGAGCTCCTGCAGGAGTCCCTGGATGCCCTGCGCGGCCTTCCGGAAGCGTCGCTCTTCGACGAGGGGACCGTGTCGTCGGTGTGGCTGGAAGTGGTGGAGAGAGCTACTAAATTCCTCAGGTGGCTTCCAGGGGCAGACGCGTCTCGTCTTTTTAGAGTCCTGTGTTATGTTTCGCTGCATTTACGAAACGCAGCGTCATTTGTTTGTGGTCTTTCTGTTTACGTGGAGCAGCGATATCCACAGCAGTGCCAGTCCCAAAAGCCCGAGCAGCATCCCCCTGCAGGACCAGCACCTGGCCCTGGCCATCCTCTTGGAGCTGGCTGTGCAGAGGGGGACCCTCAGGTGCAGCTCGAGGGGCCATGCATGCATGCCTGGGGTTGCAGGGTTAGAAACCTACTAGAGTAGCTCATGTTTCTGACCTGCAGCCAGCTGCTGTCCGCCGTCCTGTTACTTCTGCGTTTGTGGGATCGCGGCACACGGGAGACGGACAACGAGCGCTCCGCCCAGGGCATGTGTGCCCCCCTGCTGCCGCTCCTGCACCGCTTCCAGAACATTCAGTGCAGCAAGGACCTGCCCAACACTGAGGAGGAGGAAATTGAGGTGGGTTTCTGCTTCCAGCTGCTTCTCTGTCCTCCTCCCTCTTCTCTTCTCTTCTCACGCCCTGCTTGTGACCTTGGGGGCATCCCTCCCCTCACAGATCTTGACAGCCCCCCTGAGCCCCAACGAGAGCTTTTTGCGCTACCTGACGCTCCCCCAGGACAACGACCTCGCCATAGACCTGCGGCAGACGGCCGTGGTCATCATGGCTCACCTGGACCGATTGGCGGGTCCGTGCTGCCCCCCGCAGTGCAGCTCGCCCACCTCGCACAAGGTACCAGCCCCCCCCACAGGTTCTGGCCTGAGGTGGCCCTATCCAGCACCGCCATTCTCATTTTACCAGTCCCTGAAACTTCTGTATAATGTAAATCGGTCTTGGGATCCCCTGCATAATACAGCTTCATTCTGCTGATTCTGTGAGGCAGAAAAGGTTGGTAATTTGTCTGTTGAGAGGGAGAGTGTGTTAAGCGTAACGAGGCTTGCTTATGCCTGGGGGGTAATGACTGGGCCCGCGAGGCTGTCATTCCTTTGCTTGCTTTCGTTGCGGGTGCACACTCATTTATCTCTCCATCTCTTTCTCCTCTCCTGCTGGAGGACCATTGCAACATGCAGGTAATTTCAGTTAATTTTTTTCCCCCCCACCCGCCCTTTTCTTGTGTGCCTGGCTGCCTCAGTGAAGCTCCTGGGGTTTCTTATTAAAAATGCATCTTGCGATCGTGGAAAGCATCATGGCTGAGCGTGAGATGAAAGGGAGTCTGATTTCATAACCCGTCTTTAAAATGCCCGATTGCTGCACTGTAAGTGCTTCAGGCCGTGAGGCAGAGATTGAACGACTGCGGGTTGCGGAAATGGCAAGATGGCCGGACCGGCCCCCCTAATATTATACCCATAAAGCCTCCCCACGCTTGAGGGGGAGGGCACCGTTTTGGGATCTGAACACAGACTGAGTGACATTTCAGAATCTGCCGCAGGAGATGTGTAGGTAGGGCGGCTGTGTTGGACTTGGGGGGGGGAAGTCAAGCACTTTGTTTAGAGAAATAAATTCTGCAGATTGATATGTAGGAAGCCGGCTGTTCAGTTACTGGCTATGGGATGCAGCCCCATGCCTGTTCTCCCCCCCCCCCCCCCGTGTGAGGCTTTCTGTCTGTCAAGAAATGTTATTACTGGCAATGAAAAAGGGAAAATATTCTCATTAACTGAAATGAACATAAAACTTGTGGATGCAAAAACTAAATGCTAAGATCCACAGATTTACAAAAAAAATGTGGAGAAATTCAGGTCTGGTCTTTGTACCATCAATGCATGCTGATATTAAATGAGTTTGGTGAACATTTAAGTCCTTTAACTGGCATTGATATATATTGTGTTATTAATACAAGTTAACATATACATTTGAAGATTTTACAGAAGGTATGTGAGCCTCACTGTTGCCAAATTACCCCAGGCACTTTAGACTTGGAAGGAGCGAAAATGGGGACCTTGCGGGGGTCCCCCCCGGACTGGGCTGAGAAACCCTGCGTAGAGATGTATGGGCATGGGGGCAGTGTGCAGGAAGTGTTGGTGGTGTCAACCTTGCATGCCGCTCCCTTCATCCTCCAGGGCACCCTGCAGGAAGTAATTGGCTGGGGCCTGCTTGGCTGGAAGCCCCACGCCAATGTGAATGGGCCAGTCCAGTGTAAGACTCTGGCCAGCCTGGGCGTGACCCAGATCGTGTGTTCCGAGAAGGGCTTCCTCATCCTGTCCCGCAGTGGGGCTGTGTACCTCCAGAACTACAAGAGCACCACTCTGGTAAGCAGTGGTATCGTCATCCAGGAAAACAAACACCCCCGCCCCTAAAATGAATTCATAGTAAATCATTGATGTTCCTGTAATCGGCATTGCAGTTGAGTTATTTCTGGCCATAATATTCAGGGACTTTTTTTGTGGTGTTCCTCAAGGCTCCCATGCTGGTCCAGGCTCTGTCTTCTAGAAAGATAGTGAAGATTGCCGCTCACCCAGAAGGCCAGCACTATCTGGCTCTGTCAACCAGCGGCGAAGTCTTTTCCTGGGGCTGCGGGGACGGCGGGCGCCTGGGCCATGGGGACACCGCGTAAGGACACAGCGTGGCTCGGTGACCACGTTCAGTCTCTCCTGATGTTGAAGGTGCGGCCCTAAATCTGCCGTGTCTCGTCGGCTCCTGGCCTGCAGGTACCTGGAGGAGCCGGCCATGATCACGGCCTTCACGGGGAAGCCCACCGGCAAACATGTGGTGCACGTCGCCTGCGGAAGCACGTACAGCGCCGCCATCACAGCCGACGGCGAGCTCTACACCTGGGGCAGGGGCAACTATGGCCGTCTGGGCCACGGTATGGGCGGGTGCTTTCCAGCTTTTGGCTTAAGATGGTGTGATGAGCTGTAAATGCGGAGCTGTCTAGTGGCAGTTGGTGACTGAGCTACCCCTTGGCTCGTAGGTTCCAGCGAGGACCAGACAACCCCCATGCTGGTGACGGGGCTGAAGGGTCTGAAGGTGCTGGATGTGGCCTGTGGGAGTGGCGATGCACAGACCCTGGCTGTCACCGAGAATGGTAGGTAGGCCAGGCCATCTCTGCAGGCTGAACCACCCCCCAGTCTCCACACCTAACATTACCCCACCTTCAGGGCAGGTGTGGTCGTGGGGAGACGGCGACTACGGCAAGTTGGGTCGGGGTGGCAGCGACGGCTGCAAGACGCCCAAGCCGGTGGAGAAGCTGCAGGACCTGGACATCGTCAAGGTGTGCTGTGGAAGTCAGTTCTCCATGGCGCTGACCAAAGAGGGCCAGGTGTACACCTGGGGGAAGGGGGACAACCAGCGGCTGGGCCACGGCACGGACGAGCACGTCCGCTACCCCAAGCTGCTGGACAGCTTGCAGGGTGAGTGCTGGAGACGCCTGCGAGACCCTGCACCGAGTGACCAGCATGCTCTGTGCTGAAGGGCGTGGTCGAAAGAGATGAATGGAAACAGAGTTGCCAGCCAAGTGTATGAGTCTTGTATAAGCCTGGTTATGTGCATACTGTGGGTGAAGATTCAGGTGCGAAATCAGAATTTTTGGCTAAGCCGCATAGGCGGTGTGGGAAATTTGGGTAAATGTAGGCAAAGAAGTTCTGATTCTCCAGGGTGCTTCCATATACGTGCAGCAAAGCGTAGGGATTTCTCAGTCTGACGCTGGTCCCTCGCTGCCGGCATGCAGGAAAGAAGGTGGTTGACATCGCGGTGGGCTCCACGCACTGCCTGGCACTCACGGACGAGGGCGAGGTGCACAGCTGGGGCAGCAACGACAAGCTGCAGCACTTCGACACTCTCTTCTCCAACAAGAAGCAGCCCAAGGCCCTGCCAGGCCTGAACTCCAAGCATATAGTGGGCGTCGCGTGCGGCCCCGCTCAGGTACGTCCCTGTGGCTGGCCAGCCGGCCCGGCGCTGAGCCTGTCTGCCGCTGGCTCTTCGGGGACTCCTCCCTCTATGGGGAGGTGTTTGGGTGCAGGTGATTATAACAGCCTCCAGGGCTCGGGGGTGTGAATCTGTGGAATGGGTCTTAAATTAAATCCCAATCGGTCTGTCCCCCTTCAGCAATGTTTAAGATGTGTGTTAATTGCATGTTTTAGAAATGTCTCTGTGACATGCACAAGTCGAGACAGTCAAGTTATGCAAGAGTACTATTTTGAGAAGGATGCTTATGTAATTATTGAGACTCTGGCTTTCCCATATGGCCCCGCCCTGCAGAACTTCGCCTGGTCCTCCTGTTCGGACTGGTCTGTGGGGCTGCGGCTGCCCTTTGTGGTGGATGTCTGCCCCATGACCTTCGAGCAGTTGGACCTGCTCTTGCGGCAGGTCAGCGAGGGCATGGACGGCAGCTCTGACTGGCCCCCTCCGCAGGAGAAGGAGTGTATGGTGGTGGCTACACTGAACCTGCTGAGGCTCCAGGTACATCCCCAACCCACCCGCCCACCACCGGCTAATGTGCCCCCCCGCCCTGGTGCCCCAAATGCCCACTTCCCACCCGCAGCTCCACTCCGCCATCAGTAACCAGGTGGACCCGGAGGAGCTCGACCTGGGCCCTGGGGGGGCGCTGCTGGGCAGCCTGAAGCAGGCGGTGGTGACCCTGGCCAGCAACGCGGGGGTGCTCTGCACAGTGCAGACCGCCGCTCAGGCTGTGTTGCAGAGTGGCTGGTCTGTGCTCTTGCCCACGGCTGAGGAGAGAGCCCGCGCCCTGTCCTCACTGCTGCCCAACTCAGGTGGGCCGCCCGCCCGCTTACTGTCCCCACCGAGCTGTCAGCCGCCTCTGAGGCTCCGCCCATTGACACCCCCTCTGCCATTTTTAGTGTCGGGGAACGAGACGGCTGTCAGTCCCGGACGCCGCTTCATGATAGACCTGCTGGTAAGCAGCCTAATGGCTGACGGAGGCTTGGAGTCTGCTCTCAACGCTGCCATCACGGCCGAGATACAGGTGGGCGTCTTCTGTGTTTGCTTCTCATAGCAACCCTGGGCTTATTATGATCTGGACGGAGTAACTGTAGGATTCTGGACTCTCTTTGATTTGGTTCACCCTCAGCATTTTGTGTTTGGCACTGTGTTGGATGACGGTAAGATGATGACGGCTCGCCAACATCTCACTGGCTCTCTAGGACATCGAGGCCAAGAAGGAGGCGCAGAAAGAAAAGGAGATCGACGAGCAGGAGGCCAATGCATCAACGCTGCACAGGAGCAGGACTCCCCTAGACAAAGACCTCATCAACACGGGCATCTACGAGTCGGCGGGCAAGCAGACCCTGCCGCTGGTGCAGCTGGTGCAGCAGCTGCTCAGGTAAGTGTGCGAGGGAGGGAGGGAGGCGGCGGGCCACAACCCCACCCTCTGGGGGCGTCCTTACGGGCACGCCGACGCCATTGTTTCCCCCACACAGGAACATCGCCTCGCAGACGGTGGCCCGTTTGAAGGACGTGGCGCGGCGCATCTCCAGCTGCATGGAGGCCGACCACGTCAGCAAGGAGCGATCGGCCTCCCTGGACCTGCTGCTCCGCTTCCAGCGGCTGTTGGTCAGCAAGCTGTACATCGGCGTCGACCGGGCCGAGCTCGTCACCGGCTACAGTGAGTCACGCCGTTCCCGGCGTGCGCGATGGCCGGAAACGCTCCGGGCCTCCGGACGGCTAGAGCGTCACTCAGCCTGCGGCTCAGCTGGTTCCATCTCTGGGCCCGTGATTGGGAGGAATCCGGTTCAGATCCGCTCAGCAGATTAGCCCCATTTTGGTCAGGCCCCTTGAGCAAAGTCCGTAACTCCCTGAAAAATGCTGCTGGCTGCTCTGACCCCAAGTATCACTCTCTGTCTTCAAAGGGAGAACAAGACGGGATGAGCAAAGATGCATTCCAGCGTACCCGTTCTCCTTCATTTTAATCAGTGCAGTTCCTCTTTAAACCTGCACTGAAACGGGCCGGGCTCTGGGGGCGGGGGGGAGGCTGCTGTTCGATCAAAGGCTTCTGGCAGCGGGCGAGGCTTTTATCCCTCAGACCTTTTTTGTGCTGGACAATGTGCCCTGCAGCCATTCAGCCATTTTAATCCATGTCATTCTGGTGTGATCTCCTGCCTCCGGGACAACTGGCTGTAAATGTGATGAATATCTTTGTGTTTGGTGAAGAAAGGGAATTTTACCTCCAGGTTTTAAGGGAGTTGTTTGCCCAATACAAACAGAGGGACCTGAAATGATTTGTTTGTGTTTTTCACTAGTTTAGTTAAATGTCTGTAGGATAAGAATGAATGATGTATGCAATATTTCCAGAATCATAGATTATGTAAAACCTTTTAAAATACAAAAAATAACGATTGAGTGTTTATGCAACTGATCAAATACCCGGTTTGGTTTTTCCAGACTGCTTTAGTACGTGAATTACTGCCTTATTTTGCATTGAGGGAACCAAAACAATTTTCTGTGTGTGTGTGTTCCTCCCAGATCCTGAGCTCCTGGGGGTGGGCTCCCTGCTGAAGAAGTACATTGCCCTGCTCTGTACTCACATCGGCGACATCCTGCCCGTGGCGACCAGCATCGCCTTCACGGGGCACCGCCATTTTGTTGAGGTGTCCCGCGTCATTGAAGGCGACCTCACCGGTACCTCTGCTCTCTCAGCCTTATAAACCGTGCATTTCTGTCAGCTGGAACCCGGAGGAGCCGCCATTTCTCATGGCACTAAAGCAGGCAGGGTGATGGGTTTTGCAGATCTCCACTCTGCTTCCCTTAGGGGTTCTGCTTCCTGAGCTGGTGGTGTCCATCATACTGCTGCTAACCATCGACGCCGGCCTCATGCAGGAGACCGGCTCCATCCCCCTGCTGGCCAGCCTGCTGGAGCACCTGGACCGCTTCAACAACTTGGCCCCCGGCCACGAGAGAGACGACAACGAAGACCTGGCCTGGCCAGGCATTATGGGTAAAATTCTGAGTGGTGGGAACTGTGGCTGTTCGGTGAAGCTAGCTTGAGAAGTGCAAGTTCAAGTTTGCAGTCGTCATGACATTTTACCTCCATTGTTACCGTTGAGACTATAGTATCTTCTGGTGAGAGGCCTTGAATGTGACGAACTGCGCTTTGCCAAACCAGGCTCCTTCTTCAAAGGCCAAAGCTGTAGGAACAACGAGGAGGTGTCCCTCATCCGCAAGGGTGATCTAGAAAACCACAACAAGGACGGTGGCTTCTGGACAGTCATCGACGGCAAGGTCTACGACATCAAGGACTTTCAGGCCCAGACCCTCACTGGGAGCAGCATCCTTGGTAGGTCCTACAAAAATCGTGTCGCTTGCTTATTTTTGGCTGTGGAGAATTGTGTGTCTGATCTGTAGTCCAACATTGACTGGATTTGTTCCACCTTTAGCCCAGTTTGCTGGAGAAGATCCAGTCGTTGCCCTGGAAGCTGCCCTTCAGTTTGAAGACACTCGGGAGTCCATGCAGGCCTTCTGTGTTGGCCAATACATAGAGGTATGCAGAAGCTGTCCACCTGAAGCCTTATCTGGGCCCTGCAATCTCTGCCTGTTCTCTGATCTCGTGTGTCCGTGTGTCCGCCCCATAGCCCAACCAGGAGACCGTCACCACGCCTGACCTGAGCAGCCTCTCCTCACCCCTGATCGACACAGAGAGGAACCTCGGTCTTCTCCTGGGCCTCCACGCCTCCTACCTTGCCATGAGCACGCCTCTCTCGCCCATGGAGATTGAATGTGCCAGTGAGTGTGGAAGACGGACCTGGTGGCTCTTCCGGCGGCCCGTTGGTTGGGGTCTGGTTAAAACTTGTCAGCTGCATATTTTGAACATGCTTGATGATGACTGTGTTTTGTCTTAGAATGGCTGCAGTCCTCGATTTTCTCCGGGGGCCTACAGACCAGTCAGATCCACTACAGCTACAACGAGGAGAAGGACGAGGACCACTCCAGCTCACCGGGAACAACCACACCCGACAAGTCCCGGCTTTATTCCCGGCGGCTGACCTTGAGCGACCATTCCCAGCCCTTCCTCCAGGCCATTGCTGACAACAACCTCCAGGACCACACCGTGAAGGTTAGAACCCGGAGCCGGGTTTGATAAGGCGCTCGGGGATCACATGACATCCCTTCTCCCAGAGTTTTTCGGGGGCTGCCAGTTGCTGTTTGAGATGGCAACCCAAGCTCCACACTCTGCCTTTTTCTGACGCCGGCAGGATTTTCTGTGCCAAATCGAGCGCTGCTGTAAGCAGCACCACCTCATCACGCCCATCGTCTTCCCCCCGGAACACCCCGTGGAGGAAGTGGGCCGCCTGCTGCTCTGCTGCCTGCTCAAACACCAGGATCTGGGTAACCCCGTCCTCCCGTGTTGCACAGCATTCTGGGACATCTGCCCCAGCTAGTGATGTTACCGTGAATGGGCAGAGTATCTTATTCGAGACGTTTTGTCATCGGACGATGACGGACGTGTCTGGTTTAATACATTAACACATACAGCTGTTCCCCCTCCCCCCCCCATCCCAGGTCATGTTGCCCTCTCGCTCGTCAACCAGTGTGCCTTGGGTGTGGACCAAGGGAAGCAGAAGTCTTTCCCCAAGTCAGTGATTGACGTGTGTCGCATGGTCTACCAGGCAAAGTGCTCATTGATAAAGGTAGATTTTTGCCTTTTTATTCGTCTGACCAAGGATGCCTTGATTTTAAAAATTTAGGAGGGAAAACCCGCATGAATGCGTCTTTTGTCTTTCTGACCCTCTCTTTTCTGAGTACATAGTTAAGTGATTCCTGTTGTTAAAGAGCAGTAGCAGTAGTGGTGTTGCTATGGTTACTCCCTGAATAACCCCCCCCCCCCCCCCCGGCAGACACACCAGGAGCAGGGCCGCTCCTACAAGGAGGTGTGTGCCCCTGTGGTGGAGCGCCTGCGCTTCCTGTTCAACGAGCTGCGGCCGGCAGTGAGCAGCGACCTGTCCATCGTGTCCAAGCTGAAGCTGCTGAGCTCGCAGCCACGCTGGAAGACCATCACGCGGAAGCTCATCCGGGACCGGCGCAAAAAGAGAGGTGGGTGTGTGGTGCTGTGGGGGGGGGGGGGGGGCGTGGCCGGGCGGGGCTTTGGGCTGGTGGTGACGCTCG
>JABFEB020000077.1:2315774-2328695 GCA_019775895.2 Stomatorhinus ivindoensis | reverse complement strand
GGGGTCTGCGCCTCCCGTAAAGCAGTGCACAGGGGTCTGCGCCTCCCGTAAAGCAGTGCACAGGGGTCTGCGCCTCCCGTAAAGCAGTGCACAGGGGTCTGCGCCTCCTGTAAAGCTAGCTTCAGAGAGGTGGGTCTGGGACTCAGAACATCTCACGAGCTGACTAGATGATTTCTGTTAGGAGCAGAGGTGGGGTCAAATCCTGCCTGTCTGTCAGTCTTTATTAAATGAGCTAATTCCTCTGATTCGTCCGTCACCGCGTCCCCCTGCCTGGCTCTCCTGACCCCCCCCTTGCTTTTCAGGCATTCAGCCTGTGCCCCTGCAGACCATCACCAACGAGAACCCGGCGGGCCCCAGCCTGGGCACCATCCCACAGGCCCGCTTTCTGCTGGCCATGCTCAACATGCTGTCCCTGAAGCACAGCGCCAACAGCCTGAGCCTCCTGCTGAACTCGGGCATGCTGGCTCTCAGCCAGAGCCTCCTCCGGCTCATAGGTGCGTGTGGTGCTGCTCCAGCCGTCTGGCCGCTTTAGCCGCCGCGCCGGTCCGGTCCGGTCCGCCTCCGTGACTCGCTCGGTGCTTTTTGCTCAGGCCCCAGTACGGACAACACCGAGGAGGACCCCGGCTCGGTCACCCACGGCGGCTCGGCCACGGTGCTGGAGGAGTCCGGTAAAGAGGCGGCGCCCGTCCCCCTGCCGGCCTCTGGGCCAGAGCTGGCCGCCATGATGAAGATCGGCACGCGGGTGATGAGGGGTCTGGACTGGAAGTGGGGAGACCAGGTGAGGCGTGCCGGCGTGGCGCCATGCTGTCGAAGCTCCGGGTGGGGGTGCCGCGGCTATACTGACTGACGCGCCGCCCGCAGGACGGGCCGGCCCCGGGCCTGGGCCGTGTGATCGGCGAGCTGGGGGAGGACGGCTGGATCAGGGTGCAGTGGGACACCAGCAGTACCAACTCCTACAGGATGGGCAAGGAGGGGAAGTATGATCTGAAGCTGGCAGAGCCCCCCCCGGCTGTGCCGACCGCCACGGAGGACTCGGACACGGAGGACGACTCCGGTGAGCACTGCGGTCCACGGCGGGTCCACAGCGGGCCCCGGCCTCTTAGCTCTGTGTGTGTGTGTGTGTGTGTGAATACCAGAGGGCACATTTGGGGACGAAAAAGGTAAAACATGAAGCATAGTTACTCCTGGGGACATTTTTCAGGTCAAATCCAACCTGAATTTTACAGAAACCTGAAACTGCAATCAAAAAACTAAAAACGCCAAAAGTCTTGTTTGTTGGTTCCCTGTGGTTACGGTTAGGGCTGGGTAAGGGTTACGGCCGCCGGTGTTGGGATTAGAGCTTCTCCCCATGGAAATGAATGGATGGCGCCCACAAAGATATGGATGCAAACGTGTGTGTGTGTCAGAAGGGGAGCCGGTGGAGAAGAGCAGCCACCCCACAGCCCTCATGCTGACCAGCACGGTGAACCTGCTGAAGACCTTGGCGCTGTCGGCCGGCATCCACGCCGAGGTCATGCAGATGGAGGCCATGCGGACGCTGTGCGGCCTGCTCCGGATGCTGGTGGAGAGCGGGGCCGGCGACAAGACAGGTCGGTACCTGCATCATCTCCTCCGGGCCGAGACCCTCCAGCAAGGTCACATGGTGCAATCGCATGCGCTGCGCGGATGAGGACCTACTTCGACGACTTCCCCTAAAGCTGTCCTCCTGGGCCCTGTGCCCCGCTTCTCAGGCTCTTCCACCCACAGGCAGGTGTTGCGGGAGCAGCACCGCAGCTGGTGCACGCTGGGCTTCATTCGCAGCGTCGCCCTCATGCCCCACATGTGCAGTGCTCTCAGTACCTCGGCCTGGATTAGCCTGCTCCTCAAGATCGTGGAGGGTCACCAGTCCTTCACTGCTGGCACGCTACAGAGGCAGGTGAGAGGCTGGGTCCCATGCTGTTAGTCACTGCAGACCGTCAACTGTTGGGCCCCCGCACTGTCAGTCACCGCAGGCTGTCGGCTATTGGGCCCCCGCACTGTCAGTCACCGCAGGCTGTCGGCTATTGGGCCCCCGCACTGTCAGTCACTGCAGGCTGTCAGCTATTGGGCCCCCGCACTGTCAAGTCAGTAAGTATATAGTACAGTAGGCTAGTTTTCTGTGTTTTAGTCTGATGCATACCTCTGTCAGTTCTCGGTGTCCTTGCATGTTTTTTTTGATCATGTTGCGTTTCTTATGAGCCATTTTTTTCCAATTTTGCAGGGACTCTGCTCTGCCTTATTGACACCTTTGTGTCTCTTTTATCTTTATAAATATCCTACCGCTTTGGAAAAGTCCAGATTAGTCCCGTTAGGTTCTTCCCATCTCGACCACGTCTTCTGCTTGCTCCTCCGCTGCAGATCCTGGCCCTCCGGCTCCTGCAGGCGGTGCTACCTTCCTGGGAGAAGGCGGAGCGCTCGCAGGACATGAAGCTCCTGGTGGAGAAGCTCTTTGGCTTTCTGGGAAGCCTGCTGAGCACCTGTTCCTCTGACCTGCCCTTGCTGAGAGGTGAGATGATACTTGGTAGCTTGTGGTCACGGCCTGTGGCTGGTCTTGGGCGTGTCACCCAAGTCTTGGTCTGTCGCAGAGGGCTTCCTGCGGCGGAGGAAGTCCCGCCCCCAGGCCTCGCTGACCGCCACCCACAGCAGCACGCTGGCGGAGGAGATCGTGGCCGTGCTGCGGACTCTGCACTCCCTGGGCCAGTGGAACAGCCTGATCAACGACTACATCAACTCTCAGCTGGGCTGCATCGGCGACATCATGGCCGGCCGGCACTCGGAGGTGGTGGGTATCCAACCAGCCATGTCATCAGGAAGTCACTTGAGTTTCTGTCCATCGTATTTGTGAAGTCAGTGGTATATATCAGGTGCCTATACTCAGTCCTCTGACACTGCCAACCCCCCCGGAGCAGGCCCTGCTGGAGGAATACTTTCCTGACGCAGAGGGCCCTGCAGTGGGCAGCCTGATGGCCGTGCTGGCTGTGATTGGCGGCATTGATGGGCGCCTGCGTCTGGGCGGCCAAGTGGTACACGAGGAATACGGCGATGGCACGGTGACTCGCATCACGCCCAAGGGCCGCATCACCGTGCAGTTCCACGAGACGCGGACGTGCCGCGTCTACCTGCTGAGTCAGCTGAAACCGGTACGTACCAGTCTGGCGGCCGTGGAACCAAACGCTGCACGTCTGGTGGGTGGTGACCTGGACTGTGGGCATGTCCTTGCTCATTTACGCCCCCTAGCTGCCGGTGGTGCCCTTCAGTGTGACCAACCTGCCCTTCACGGAGCCCATGCTGGGTGTCTGGGCACAGCTGGTGAACCTGGCAGGCAGCAAGCTGGAGAAGCAGCGTATGAAGAAGCCCCTGAGCCGTGGCCTCACAGGTACTACTCAGACAAACCAATCAGCACACGGGTAGGGTCATCCCTGGTGTGGCCTAAACCAATCAGCACACGGGTAGGGTCATCCCTCGGTGTGGCCTAAACCAATCAGCACACGGGTAGGGTCATCCCTCGGTGTGGCCTAAACCAATCAGCACATGGGTAGGGTCATCCTTCGGTGTGGCTTAAACCAATCAGCACACGGGTAGGGTCATCCCTGGTGTGGCCTAAACCAATCAGCACACGGATAGGGTCATCCCTCGGTGTAGCTTAAACCAATCAGCACACAGGTAGCACTTGGAAATGAAGCATGTCTTCAGCAGGGTTGATTGGAGATGCTCTCTCAGGGATCAAGCATCCCTGACCCAGTCGACTACGAGAGGCTTACCGTAATGCACAATGTTTACATTCCATTGTGATGATGTAATGTGCCGCCCCTGTTCAGACCAGGTGGACCTGCACTTGCTGCGGTCTCAGCAGCTGCGGCTGTACGTGCTGAAGGCTGCGCGGGCGCTGCTGTCCCACCAGGACAAGCTGCGGCAGATCCTGTCCCAGCCAGCTATCCTGGAGTCGGGCCCCAGCGCTGGTGGTAAGTCGTTTAAAAATCAAAATGCTAATGTGTAAAACCTGAGCCGCTGATGTCCTCACCCCCCTGCCAGCGGCACCCCCCTGAGGGCCAGTCGGCGTAGGAGGGGTGCAGCGTGCCTCATCGGCTGATTAATGGCTGAGCCAGCTGCAGGGACGGAAAGCGCATGCATATGACGGAGGTTGCCCAGGATGCGCGTGTGACACTTGCCTCGTCTCGTGCTCTTAGCGGACGAGGGGGCGGCATCGCCCTTGGATGCAGGGGACCTGTCCCCGGAGGGTCCTCAGCTTCCCCTCATCCTCCTGCAGCAGCTGCTGTCGGCCGCCACGCAGCCGTCTCCCATCAAAGCCATCTTCGACAAGCAGGAGCTGGAGGTGAGAGGGCGTGTGGGGGGCGGGGCTGCCCTCTCTCAGACCCCGGCTGAACCTGGCTCGTCTGCCCGCAGGCCGCCGCCCTCGCCGTGTGCCAGTACCTGGCTGTGGAGGCCACGCACCCCTCGTCTCCGCTGCTAGAGGACAGCAGCTCCAGCGAGGACACCACCCCGGTCACCGTGCAGCACATGCGGCCGCCCAAGCAGAAGAAGCATAAGGCCTCGCCGGCGCCCCCTGTGCCCGTGGTGGTGCAGCTCATGGAGATGGGCTTTCAGCGGAAGAACATCGAATTTGCGCTCAAGTCTCTGTCAGGCACCACGGGCAGTGCCTCCGGAACACCCGGTACGTTCAGCGCTTTCCTCCATCCTTAGCTGCTCGCGTTTCACTCGGCCAGAAGATGTGGATCTCAAGCTCCGAGTAATTCCAGAGGGGGGGGTCTGTGCCGGGAGTGATGTCACATGTCACCATGATAGGCGTGGAGGCGTTGGTAAGCTGGCTGCTCGACCACCCCGACGTCCACGTCGCAGAGGTGTCGGACGCGGACACGGTGTCGGACGAGTACTCCGAGGAGGAGGAGCTGGACGAGTCCGAGACGGCCTTCCCTGTGGTGGGTGTCGCCCCCCCTCCCCTGCCTGGGAGATGGCTTTTTATTTTGTTTGGATTTGTTGTGGAAATTGACAGGGGAGCCTGTTTCAGCCCCCCGGCGCTGTGGTAACGGAGAGCCAGACATTCAAGAAGAGGTCTGATTTCCAGAGCAACGATGACTACGCCGTTTACGTTCGGGAAAACATTCAGGTAACTGTCTTTATGAAGGGGCTGTCGAGTTTGCCGGTGCTTGTGGGGACTTGACCGTCGGGCTCGCTGGCTCCCTCTACAGGTGGGCATGATGGTCAGGTGCTGCAGAACGTATGAGGAGGTATATGAGGGTGACGTGGGGAAGGTGATTAAGCTGGACCGGGACGGACTCCATGACCTGAACGTGCAGTGTGATTGGCAGCAGAAGGGCGGGACCTACTGGGTGCGGTACATCCACACGGAGCTGTTGGGTAAGCTGGCCTGGTGAGAAGGCGGGGTGTGGAGTGATTGACAGGCGCTATAGCCAATGACTGATTCTTTCCCGTGCCGTGATAGGCTTCCCACCGCAGAGCTCCCCCTCTCACATCAAGATTGGAGACAAGGTTAGAGTGAAGCTCTCTGTGACCACGCCCAAGTACAAGTGGGGTTCTGTGACCCACAGAAGCGTTGGGGTTGTGAAAGGTAGGTCCGCGCCATCGTGTGGCCATCCGGGTGCCCGCTGTAAAGCGCTGTGGCCCAGCCTGACCCAAGCTGCGTTCAGCTTTCAGTGCCAACGGGAAGGACGTGATCGTCGACTTCCCCCAGCAGTCGCACTGGACTGGGCTGCTGTCGGAGATGGAATTGGTCCCCAGCATCCATCCCGGAGTCAGGTAGGGCTCTGGGAGGGGTGACTTGGCCCCCCCTGGCAATGTGGCATTAATCTTTAGTTAGCCCTGACTTGTTTGCCTGCCAGTCTCTTACTGTTTCTGGATCAGCAATGTGCCGGTTCGTGGGGTAGTACAGTGTTTCCAATGCAATCCTCAGGAATCTGCAGATGGTCCCCGAGGCCCAAGTTGGAGAAACACTGGTGTCGTGTGCTCACCCCGCAGGGCGGCCCTGTCCGTGCTGTCTCTCTTTGCAGTTTCTGTGCACACGCATCCGTTACATCAGGTACTACTTGGTTCCACACCCAGTGTCTGAGGTCTTCTCTGCCGTGTTTCTGTCCCTGCAGGTGTGACGGCTGCCAGATGTTCCCGATTAACGGGCCCAGGTTCAAGTGCAGGAACTGCGACGACTTTGACTTCTGCGAGAGCTGCTTCAAGACTCGCAAGCACAACAGCAGGCACTCGTTCGGCCGGATCAACGAGCCCGGTCAGTGGGTCGGGTCCAAGCTGCCCGCCTCGCCACACGTGCCTTTGTGTGCCGTCTTGTGATGTTTGTCTCCCCCTGCAGGCCAGTCGCCCACATTCTGTGGCCGCGCCGGGAAGCAGCTGAAACGGCACCGGGGTGGTCAACGTGGGATGCTGATCGAAGATTGGTCACGTGCCGTCAAGAGCCTCAGCGTCTCGTCCTCGGTCAACCAGGCCTCACGCCTCATCGACTCCAGCGAGCAGTACTGGCAGTCCTCAGGCTCCCAGGGCAAGGTGGCTGTGCCGGGCATTCTGGGTCATGTAGTCTGTCTGCCGACCAAGTGGGGAGGCCAAGGGCTATAAAATTGCCAATCTTGCGGCTTAGTTACTCGACATTCTATTTTATTATTCATGTAGTCTTTGGCCTGGTTTTTGGTACTGAATGAAGTTTTCTGATCCTTTCCTGTCAGCACTGGATCCGCCTGGAGCTCTTTCCAGATGTTCTGGTCCACAGGCTGAAGATGATCGTAGATCCGGCAGACAGCAGCTACATGCCGTCCCTTGTAGTGGTATCAGGTACTGATGGGCTCCGAGAGTGGGCGGGGCTTGGCTGTGTGCGGCTTGTCACTATGCTGTAGCTGTCAGTCTCTTATTCTGAATTTAAACTTTGGGCTGTGCGTGTGGCTGCTTTGTCTACAGGTGGAAATTCTCTGAACAACCTTATAGAGCTGAAGACGATCAACATCAACCCCACGGACACCACAGTTGTCCTCCTCAGTGACTGTACAGAGGTAAGACCAGTTCGAGTGCAAGTTCACTCTTCTGGGTGTCATCGTTACCCTTGGGTATTGGGGTTCAGGCTCAATTTGTCACCGTTGAAGTGTTGACGTCACGTGTCGCGGGATCCCAGTATCACAGGTACGTCGAGATCGCCATCAAGCAGTGCCGCAGCTCGGGCATCGACTGCAAGATCCACGGGCTGGGTATCGTGGGCCGCATCCGGGCCGACGACGAGGACCTGGCCACCGTCGCCTTCCTGGCCTCTGATAACGAGGAGGACGATGACGACAAGACCAGCACTGGGAGGTGACGGCAGGCTGTATTTGAGGGTGCACTATGCCGCGTGACGTCTGCATTGAGAAGTACGGTCCGTCTGAAACAGGCCTTTTCTCATTTTGAATTAGTCTGGCACGGAAGAAATCCGCTGGTCTGGAATCAGCCGCCACGATAAGAACGAAAGTCTTTGTCTGGGGGCTGAATGACAAAGACCAGCTGGGCGGACTCAAGGGATCCAAGGTAAGGCCTGTCGCAGGCGTGGTCGTCACGGAGACCTCTGCGGCCTGCCGCCGGCCCGAGCTCATCCTCCGCTTCCCCCGCAGATCAAGGTGCCTTCGTTCTCGGAGACGCTCTCCGCCCTCAATGTGGTGCAGGTGGCGGGTGGCTCCAAGAGCCTGTTTGCGGGTGAGTTCTCCAGGCGAGTTCCGGCCAGCTCCATGCGGCCCCGGGCTGCGGCTCTGTTGCCACTTCACCGAAGCTTCAGAATACCTGCAACTCCAGATTTGTGTTGCTGGCACGGTGTGTCCCCAGTGGTGACCCGTAGTCTCTGCCCGTCTGCTGACTTCTGCAGTCACAGCGGAGGGGAAGGTTTACGCCTGCGGTGAGGCTACCAACGGGCGTCTGGGCCTCGGCCTGTCCAGCGGCACCATCCCAATCCCCCGGCAGATCACGGCTCTCAGTAACTACGTGGTGAAGAAGGTGGCCGTGCACTCAGGTTTGTACCCCCTGCCGTGTCCCCTCTGTGGGACTCGCCTGGGCCCGCCGTGACCCCGGCTGTCCGTGTCCGCAGGTGGTCGCCACGCCATGGCGCTGACGGTGGACGGCAAGGTGTTCTCCTGGGGCGAGGGAGACGACGGGAAGCTCGGCCACTTCAGCCGCATGTAAGGTTCGACTCGTCCCGGTCCCTCTCAGACTTGGGGTGTCGCTCTGTTCCTGGCCGCTCCTGTGAGCGAGCCGTTTTCCCCCTTTTACTTTAAACTGTTTTGGCCAAAGCACAGCATTGGAAATGTATCATAGTCGTACTAGATCTGGTTTGCTGCTTTGCAAGTTTAACGGGAGGTTGATGGTTTACAATGTGTGCTGTGCATTCATGTCTGGAGAAAAATGTTCTAGGTATTATCAGTGATCATCTCAAGGCTGTCTACTGAATTACCTTTCCCCGATAAATAAGGAAATAAATTATTTCATTAGCTAATTATAAAAATTTTATACTTGGCTAAAGCATTTATTTAGTATGAAACACCAACAAAAATAGTTTTTGCAATATGTATGGTTTTTGTTTAATTTTTAGTTTAGTCTATTTGTTTACGAAAAATGTTTTCTTATAGTTTTAGCTTAACGATACAACCCTGGGGCTTTGCCCTGGGGGCTGGGTCCTGGGGCTTTTCCGGGGCACATTTATCTCCATCACCAAAGTGCACGAGCCTAACAACGGTGCATCTCGCCCAGGAACTGTGACAAGCCGAGGCTCATCGAGGCCCTGAAGACCAAGCGGATCAGGGACATCGCCTGCGGCAGCTCCCATAGTGCAGCCATCACCTCCAGTGGGGAGCTTTACAGCTGGGGCCTGGGGGAGTACGGGAGACTGGGCCATGGTGACAATACCACCCAGCTCAGGCCCAAACTGGTATGCAACTCTGGCTCACTGGTTCCTCTGAAAACCTGGATGGTGGTCCTTGGTTTTGTGCGATCCCTTGCTGACCATCAGGGCGGCGCTGTGTGTCGGGGTGTTTTAAACACTGGCTGTCTGAGGAGTGTGACACGGGTTGCTTCCTGTGTCCACTGCAGGTGAAGGTGCTCCTGGGTCATCGTGTCGTGCAGGTGGCCTGTGGGAGTAGGGATGCTCAAACGTTGGCCTTAACCGATGAAGGTATTCAGTGCTCTGCACTCCTGTGGGTGGGAAGGGTCAGTTTCGCGGGTACTTCACCCTGAGGGCGCTCTCTCTCGCTCCCGTGTTCCCAACAGGCCTGGTGTTCTCCTGGGGCGACGGGGACTTTGGGAAACTGGGACGGGGCGGCAGCGAGGGCTGTAATATCCCACAGAACATTGAGAGGCTCAACGGGCAGAGCGTGTGTCAGATCGAATGTGGGGCCCAGTTCTCACTGGCGCTCACCAAGTCCGGTGTGGTGTGGACCTGGTGAGTGTCGCAGAAACCTGCCGTGAACTTCCTTGTCGTACCTGAAGTTTAGCGAGACGGTGGTCTGTCGCGGTGAGTGATTCATCGGTTTGTGTTGGATCAGGGGGAAGGGTGATTACTTCAGGCTGGGCCACGGCACAGACGTCCACGTGCGCAAGCCCCAGATGGTCGAGGGCCTGCGAGGGAAGAAGATCATCCATGTGGCTGTGGGGGCCCTGCACTGCTTGGCTGTCACCGACACAGGACAGGTGGGCCTGCTTGAAATTGCCGTGTCATGTATCCATGTACTGAACTGTATCCGTGGACTTTCTGCCGAATGGGAGGTCAGGCGCTCTGTCCTCTTAGCCACTGGTGTGAAAGATTAAAGATGAGTGAAATGCACGTTTTGCCAAAGACCTGTATGGTTTTTGGGCGAAGACTCGTCTTTAGATCCTGGCTTTAGATCCTGGCTAACACACTTGCTTCTTCCTCTGGTGGGGGAAAACGGGCAAATGTAATCTCTGCCAACATGCCGCGTTATGTCCTTGCCCTTGGGTCACTGATAGGAGAGAATGGGCAGAGCGTGCAAGCTGAGCTTCCCTTTGTGAATGTTTGCGCTCCCGTCTGGACAGGTTTACGCATGGGGAGACAACGACCATGGGCAGCAGGGAAATGGCACCACCACGGTCAACCGGAAGCCCACCTTAGTGCAAGGCCTCGAGGGCCAGAAGATCACACGTGTGGCCTGTGGCTCCTCGCACAGCGTGGCCTGGACCACCGTGGACGTCACCACTCCTTCTGTGCACGAGCCCGTCCTCTTCCAGACCGCTAGGGACTCCCTGGGGGCCTCCTACCTGGGTGAGCACCTTGCCTCTGGTCTGCAGCCTCTGCAGGCTTTCCCAGACTCTGCATCTGTTGGGCGTTTAGTCTTGAAGCTGCCTTGTGTTTACTTAGCGTTTCTTATGGCTGTGTTTAATTAGCCATGATTAAGTTGTTGAATCACTTTAAATCAACTGATAATGACTGTGCTTTTTAGTTGGATCTGTTGAATATTTGTGGTTAATGGCAAAAATCTCAATTTTTTCTTTTGTCTAACTGTCGGCTCTGTCCTTTCAGCACATTAGTATCGTGGGTTTGTCATAGCTACCGCATGATTGAAACGTACTCTGTCAAGGCTGATCTATGAATCCACCTGGTATCGCTGCTGGTGATTCGAAGTGTAAACAAATTCCAGGCTGTTGCTGCTTGCTCCTTCTGTGGAGTTAGGGGATTGGGGCTTTTCTAGAGTGGGACGGGGTCAGTTTTAACTAACGAGCCAGTCGGTCAATGAATCGCCAGGTGTGCAGTCAGATAGCGACGCCTCGAGTGCCAGCAACAAAATCAGCGGGCAGAGCAATGCCAAGCCCCACCGGCCGTCGCTAGCTAAGATCCTGCTGTCGATGGACGGCAGCTTGGCCAAACAGCAGGCACTGTCCCACGTGCTGTCTGCCCTGCAGATCATGTATGCCAGGTGAGTCCCACCGCTGGCTGCTGCGCTGCCGTACCGCCGCCGTACCGCCGTACCGTTAATCTGCGGGCCTGTGGGTCTGTGTAGACGCTGCGTTCAGCATGCTCTTTCTATCCCACCCCCCAGAGATGCTGTGGTGGGCGCCTTGATGCCCGCCTGTATGATCATGCCCGTGGAGTGCCCCTCCAGCTCCCCCGTGCCGCCCTCCGACTCCTCCGCGGCCTCCAGCCCCTATGAGGCAGAGCGCTCCCCATTGGTCTCCGAGTCAGAGGAGCGGCACAGTCCCAGCCCTTGGCAGGAGAGGAGAGGAGAGGTAATGGCTGCCTTTAGAAACCAGCCTCGTGCCGTTTGCAGAGATGGAAAGCCAGTTGATGCAGGGCTGGTCAGGCTTCATCTTTGGGCCACATCCAAATCTGTCTGGTTCTGAGGAAAGTTCAGGTTTACGGGGTGACCTTACTGGGCTGTGTGGGCAGGTGACGTCTTCAGAGGATGCCATGACCCCTTCATCTGCGGTGACGCCCTCCGCGTCAGCGGCGTCCTCCCGCCCCTTCATTCCCGTCACCGATGACCCTGGCGCCGCCAGTATCATCGCAGAGACAATGACCAAAACCAAAGAGGTGCGTGTGGGCCCCTCTGCGAGGACCGCTTTGCATACCATGCATGAAGCTGCAAGCTTTTCACAACCGGGCAATGTTAAGAGTCCACCACCTTCCCGGGCAGGATTCCGAGAGCCAGAACAAAGCGGCAGGCCCTGAGCCACAGTACCTGGACGAGTTCACCAGCCTGTTGGTGCCGGACGACACCCGGGTGATGGTGGATCTGCTCAAACTGGCCGTGTCCCTGCGCTCCGGAGAGCGGGGCAAGGAGGTTCTGTCAGCCGTGCTGTCCGGCATGGGCACAGCATACCCGCAGGTCCGCATTCTCCCGCTTGATCTGATGGGGGCCCCCTCGGGGGATGCGTGGACGTACGACAGACCTTTGCTAGCGAGGGTCTCTCTAAATGTCATCTTGAACTATGCAGTCTTTTTTTTTCTTTATAGCTGGTTGATTTTATAGCTGTTTTTTTTGTAGCTTGCTCGTGAAATGTCACAGGCTAACTGAAATGGCACCCCCTGCTGGCCGGTGTGTGACCTGACGCTTGCAGGTGGCCGACGTGCTGTTGGAGCTCTGTGTGACGGAGCTGGAGGACGTGGCCACTGACTCCCAGAGCGGCCGCCTGTCCTCTCAGCCTGTGGTCGTGGAGAGCAGCCACCCCTACACTGACGATACCTCCACCAGCGGGACGGTCAAGATCCCAGGTAGCCAATAGGAGCCGGTGCCCGCGGGCGACGTTGGCATCTCGCTCTGGCTCTCTAACCACCCTCACCCTCCTCTCATCCCAGGCGCAGAGGGGCTGAGGGTAGAGTTTGATCGCCAGTGCTCTACAGAAAGGCGGCATGACCCGCTCACCATTATGGACGGGGCCAATAGGATCGTGTCTGTCCGATCAGGTGACCATCCAATTCCGGTCTGAAGGTGGCGGTTATTGGTTAGAGGAGTATGATGACCTGATTTTGGGACTGTGCCGCTCAGGGCGCGAGTGGTCTGACTGGTCCAGCGAGCTGCGCATCCCAGGGGACGAGCTGAAGTGGAAGTTTACCAGCGACGGCTCTGTCAATGGCTGGGGGTGGCGCTTCACTGTGTACCCCATCATGCCCGCGGCCGGTAGGTCCTGCGCCCCGTTACTGCGCCATCCGTACCGCTGGCAGGGTGACTGAGTGGATGTTCCGTTGTATGCAGGACCCAAGGACCTGCTGTCGGACCGCTGCATCCTGTCCTGTCCCTCCATGGATCTAGTCACCTGCCTGCTGGACTTCAGGTTGAACCTGACCTCCAGCCGGAGCATCGTGCCGCGCCTGGCCGCCTCGCTGGCTGCCTGTGCCCAGCTGAGCGCTCTGGGTGGGTGTGGCCGCCTGTGCCCAGCTGAGCGCTCTGGGTGGGTGTGGCCGCC
>JABFEB020000077.1:2174399-2189062 GCA_019775895.2 Stomatorhinus ivindoensis | reverse complement strand
GCGGTGGCATTGGCCAGAACCCCCCCCCCCCACCCACCTGCTAATTAAATTCCTGCTGTCGTTTATCATCTGGTAGAGAGGGTATGGCTTGCGGGTGCAGAAAGGATGCGCGGGCTCCTGGCCAGACCATGGGCATGCGTGTGCTGGAATGCCCTCCAGATATTCCCGTCCAAAGAAAGGTTGGGAAAATGCGACGGGGGCATGTTCACAGTCACAGAAGAGTCACCGATGAAGCTGTAGATGTCATATCGATGGGTGGGGTATGGATGGGCAATGATGCACAGAGCAATACCCAGCTAGCCTACAATGTGGCCCCAGTAACATTCATCTGAGCATGACGAGTGTGGTGAACATTCACAAGGCGGGAAGGTGAACAGAACCACGTAACACAAGCACAGGCGGGAGAAACATCGGCGAATGGATCCGCTGATGGCCCACATGCCGCTGCAGCCAGTCCCCAGACGCCATGTCCTGCCCTCCCCCTGTCTTTCGCTTCTTGTGACTCCTTTGATTCCCTTATTTCAGATGTTTTGTCATTCTCCTCTCCTGTGTTGCCCCCAAACAGAACCTGAAAATCTCCTTTTTATCGCAGGGTCACATGGTTACAGTGTGACGTTCGGTGACGGATGGTGTTCTGTTCTTACCGTGGTCTTCAGGATTTTCCAATTGTTCAAATCCCCCCACCCCCTTCCCACTTACAGAAGTATTAGTCAGTCCCCTGGAGTGTGTAACTGCCACTCTATGGCACTTAAATAGCACATCATCTGAGCCTCAGACCGTGACATTAATAAAAAACAAAGTGGCAGCCCTCAGCGTGTGAGAACAAGGTGTTGGCTGCACTGCTGCGTGCTTATGATGTTCATAAAACTGGCCCCAAGACGTAGCCAACAAGTATCTAACCACCCTGCACATCTCTCCACCTGTGGGAGTACCTGACCACCCTGCACACCTCTCCACCTATGGGAGTACCTAACCACCGTGCACATCTCTCCACCCGTGGGAGTACCCAACCACCCTGCACATCTCTCCACCCATGGGAGTACCTAACCACCCTGCACATCTCTCCACCCATGGGAGTACCTAACTACCCTGCACCTCTCTCCACCCATGGGAGTACCCAACCACCCTGCACATCTCTCCACCCATGGGAGTACGTAACCACCCTGCACATCTCTCCACCTGTGGGAGTACCTAACCACCCTGCACATCTCTCCACCTGTGGAGTCTGCAAAAAGCAAAATTGAAACAGAATGGCAAACAAACTTGCTAGCTTGTGTTTGGTCTGAAAGCATTGTGTGCAAGGCTGAAAACTGACCTTGAATTTAAAACGTGTTACTTTTAGATTCTCTAGACAACAAATTTTCTATCCTTTTCCTTAAAGTGAAAGTATGACAGACTGTACAAAATACACGTAGGAAATTAGGCAGGTTGTATGTGAGAAACTGAATCGAAGACGTCATATAATACATGAAGGAGGGAGCATTTTAAAATTCTGCTTTCAGTTGTTTATATTCCAGCTAGGCAGACAGTCACATGACATGGGAAGATGGCTGGGCACAGCATCAGAATAGATGAGAAGAATGAGGCCAGGATACAACAAAAAACACTTTCTGTTGTGTCACAAAACAAAATTACTTGAGTAAGCATGCACGCTCTTGGCTCCGATAGCAGAATAACAAAATGGAACGCATCTATTTAACTCAAGGAGCTCAGGAATCGACAGACTGCTGGAGCTTATATGTAAGGATGACGGTTGGGACTCTCAATATGGCCGCATCTGCCCACTTCCGCTCCCAAAACACGGCGGTACCAACAGAAACGCCTGGTAGATGCGGCCCCCCAGAAGGACACAGATGCCTGATTAGAAATTTCAGCAGCTGTTCTGCGGGCTACAGTGCTGCTCAACCGTAAAGCCAGATAAACCCATATGCTCAGTGAAGAAAACCCATGGTGTGGGGAACCTAGCACACCCTCTATAGCAATGCTGTCACAGGCATGACCTGCTCCTTTGGGCCAAGGCTTTTAAAATATCCACCTGTCCCAGTTCATGGCAGTAAGGTTCTCGTCCCCTTTTAAATCAGGAGTCTTACTCTAATACCATGCCATTCCGACAAGCACTGCCTTTCAGGGGAGCCATGGCAACAAAGATGGTCTATATCCTTTCGTCTGGCTGCACCCCAGTCCGTGGTGAATTGGATTCTGGCTCTGTGGAGGAAGCAGTGCGGTATAAACATGCCAGATGCAGGGCAGGGGGATCAGAGAGCCAGTGGGTGTCTCCCTGAATCATACTGGGGGTCTGTTCCAGCTAACCTCCTGCTTTACCCGATCCACCAGCTAGCAGAGCAGTTAGCCTCCTGCTTTACCCGATCCACCAGCTAGCGGAGCAGTTAGCCTCCTGCTTTACCCGATCCACCAGCTAGCGGAGCAGTTAGCCTCCTGCTTTACCCGATCCACCTGGTAGCGGAGCAGCTAGCCTCCTGTTTCACCCGATCCACCAGCTAGCGGAGCAGTTAGCATCCTGCTTTACCCGACCCACCAGCTAGCGGAGCAGTTAGCATCCTGCTTTACCCGATCCACCTGTTAGCGGAGCAGCTAGTCTCCTGCTTTACCCGATCCACCTGTTAGCGGAGCAGCTAGCCTCCTGCTTTACCCGATCCACCTGCTAGCTTTACCCAGTCCTCCAACACAGCAATGACATTTGCGCCTTTTCAAAGATCTGTATGTAGAAACTCAGACCAAGCCCACAGTCATTACCAACACTAGACTGCTGACCAATTTGCTAACTGGGAAATGCCACTGCCTTTTTCCAGCTCCCGTAAACACGATAATGAAGGCACACATAAATCATTCTGCACTGGAGCCTTTTTCTCTTCTCTCGACCATTTCTTTCTCTTCCTGGTCCCGCAGTGTGAAGCTGTATGATCAATCAGGATGGTTGCTTTAAACCAAACACAATCCACTGCTATTCTTCATTAGTATCTTCTACCTTTGCTTTGACTCCTGTCAGGAACACAGTTTGTGACTTGTGACTATTTCTCTAATTAGTTGGTCATGGATGGATTTGTAATAGGGTATAATTAATATTAATAGTAATTGGTCTAAGCTATCTAGAGGCAGCCTTGTAAATTAATGTGTCCAATCCATGCTAATTGCTTACACAGCTGTATGTCAGGATTGAAAAATTAATTTCTGGTTAGAAGTTACTTGTTAGTAAGACCCAAATCGGTCCCTCGGCTGAAGTTGGAATCGGTTCTGTTGTTGGTGTTTAGGTAAACTTGTCAGAAACTGAAGAAGTATTTTAGCATCAGACCTGCGCAACTCCATTTCAGGAGTTCAATTTATCTCTTAGCGTGTCACAGAGAAGGACAAGCAGCAAATATCAGCACAAATCCGGAATCCATAATACCACAGTGAAGGACGAGCTCTCCCAACATCTAAACTGGCTGGAGTCAGAGTGTGGATTGCAGTGGCCACAGGGATGTGTTTGCTTAACAATCACACGTTAATCGCAGAAGCTGAGGGCTCATAACCACGGAAGTCTTTGCAGACGAGGTAATTTATTCTGAGAATTGTGATTAAATATTGAGGGCCTGTGTGAAGAATGGAAAGATAATATATTTTGAAGGTGCTGAGACGGACAGCCTGCTATCATCTGACTCTGCGGGTAACACTCGAGGGTGGATATAAAATTAAAAATTGCTTATGATGTCATTTTTGTTTCTCATTTGACCCCATTTTTTGCCTCTTCTATTGCCCCAACGTATACCTAGATCCAAAATAACCCACTCAAAACTAAAAATACTGTTAGGCCACAGGGGAAGACTCATTCTGATTTCCCTTGCCAGACTCCAAGGAAATGGACTATGGACTTTGTTTTATATTTCACACATAATGATGCTGGTCTGAACAGGTGAAGCAGGAAAACTGGTAACCTGATTAAAGTTACCTCGGAGATTACCTCGGCATGAGGGTTACTGCCAGTTAGTTACCTCAGAGATTACCTTGGCAGGATGGTTACTGCCAGTTAGTTTAGAATCATGTGGGATGAGAGGGTGTGATTGGAATGATTACAGTCGATTAGAAAGCTTATGCTGGAAGCTATGGGCACTGGACTGGGAATAACCCCGGATGGGGTGCCAAGCCACCATTCACAATTACGGAGTTTTTGGCAACTCCAAATAATCTTAGCATCTTTTTGGACTGTGGGGGAAACTGGAGAGCCTTGTGGACTTTCCAAAGGTGTCTGTATCTTTAAAAAGACACTTTTCAGCATTTGGATGCATTTCCCCTAGAGGACAGGGGGGCTCATTTGGCCTCATTCTGTGACGTCCCTGCATTACAGCAAAGTCTCACACTCTCTTCACAAAGGTCTTTTGCTACTCCGCAGTCTCGCTTTCTCCCTGATCAATTTCCAAGCCCCAATATTGCATAGAATAGGAATGAAAACTGGTTTCACAGTCCGACAGCTTTGGAAAGAAGCGGAAGAAGCTGAGCTACAGCAGTATGGCTGGATGTTACTGCTTTCCATCCTCTCATTGTTGGTGTTATGTGTTCATTTGCACAGTGACTCATAGTTAAACACACACACCCCACATGCTCACGTTGAGTTGGTGTGTAGAAAGCAAATTCAACCCTGCTGTAGGATACAACACGGGTGAACCAACAGGCACTGCATCGTTAGCTGCACAGTGGTGACTTACAGCACAGTACTAATAAGCGGTGATGGTGTCCAAATGAATGCCTTCACACCGCAGATACCTCACACACTTGTTCACTCACACACTTGAGGTCATTGACATACCAGTGATCATTCACATTCCAAAGAACAGTCGCACAGCAGAGATCAATCATATAGCAGAGATCACTCATGCACCAGGGATCATTCACATACCAGATATCATTCACACACCAGAGATAACTAACACAACAGAGATCATTCTCACACCACAGATCACTCACACAACAGAGATCATTCACATACCAGGGATCACTTACACACCATAGATCACTTACACACCAGTGATCATTCACATACCAGAGATCACTCACACACCATAGATCACTTACACACCAGTGATCCTTCACATACTGTACCAGAGATCACTTACACACCATAGATCACTCACACACCAGTGATCCTTCACATACCAGAGATCATTCACACACCCAAGATCTATTATATACCAGAGCTCTTTAACACACTGGAGATCCTTCACACGCCAGAGTTTACTCACACACAATATTTTACACACAGCTCAATATAATTTTAAATCTTTGGATTAATATGAAGAAAATAAATTGTAGGTACAGCAAAGCAAAGAAAGAAAGAAAAGTAATTAAACAAGATAATGGATTTCTCAAAGTTTTTGCTGTCATCATCAGTTTGTTAGCTCTCTTGCCAAACCGACCACTGCTGTATCAAGTTAACCAGAACAATCTGTGTAAACACTCTGCGGTCACCCAGATCAATATGTGCAATTTTTAAGACTCATTTGTTTTCTTGCGGTTTCTACTGATGCCACTCTTAAATGGGAGCAGCCTCTGTGGATAACCCTCTTTGTTCTTTAATCATCAGCGCTCCCGAAAATGGCAGGCGTCCTTGAGAAGCATAGGGTCCCTCTGGGCTGGCCTGCAGCTGAATGATTTTCACGGAGAGTTTAATTAACCTGCTGCTGAAAAACGTAAATCAGACACACACACACACACGCACACACACACTTTCAGTGGGTCAGGTTACCGCCCTGAGCGCGGCTTTCTTGTGGTGGTTAGATTATATATTTTTTACTTGTCAGCAAATTATATGTCTAGTACATGTCAGTGGTGGGACAGCTAACTGAAAAGTTAGCTTTGATAACTGCTAATCTGCTAACTCCAAAGTTTAATTTGATAATTCGAATCTGATAAACCAGAAAAAAATTTGAAGAAATTAACAATAACGGCTAACTTTAATTAGATGAATTCAGCTTTGGTTTGGTTTTTGCTCTGAAACCCTTAAAAACATACCTTAAGAGTGAAAATTTTCCATCCATCCATGGATCCATCACTGTAACCACTTAATCCCAACTGGGGTCGTGGGTGGGACCACAGCCTATCTCAGGAACAAGGGGCATAGGAACCAACCCTGGGCAGGTGCCAAAACACCGCAGGGCACACACACACACACACACACACACACACACACACACAGGGTCAATTTAGACTTGCCAATCAACATGCCCTGCACACATTTGGACCGTGGGTGTACCCCGGAGCCTCCAGCAGAAACCCACGTCAACACGGGGGATCGTACCCAGGACGTTCTTGCTGTGAGGCAGCAGTGTTAACCACCCAATGAAAATTTTGACCTGTTTAACTGAAGTCCTATCCGTCAGACTAGAGAGATTACCAGGGGATATTTAGGACTTACCCAACTGGGTATGGTTGGATTCTGTAGAGTCTCTGCAATAAATCTGCATTACATTTTTCTTTCTATTGCCACCTTTTACTGCCATAACAGCTCTAAGTATTTAGCGGTAAGTAGATAGCAGCTTTTTACACTGCGCAGAACCCACAAGTTCTAACTGGGATTAGGATGCGCACTTCGACTTGGTCTCTTCGCAGTCACCACCTTCGTTTTTTATTCTGACTTTTCCCGTGCCATAGTTTTTTGCAGATTGAAGTAGGTTTTCTTGTAATACCTCCCTGTATTTTGCTCCGTCCATTCTCTATTCAATTTTGATGCCGTATCTCCATAGCATGATGAGCATCAGGCTTCACTGCAGGGATGGTGCTAATGGACCCATGGACCTTGCTACCTTTGCAGCATACAGAGCGCTTTGAATTTTGGCCTCACCGGACCACAAAAAACTTGTCCCATATGTTAGCTGGGTCACGCTCATACCTTCTGGCCAGCTCTAGACATGCTTTCATGTAGCTCTCCTTACGTCGCGTCTTCACTGTAGCCACCAGCATTACGCCCCTCACCTGCTCCAGAGCAAAGTCACCTCTGCGTAGGACGGTGTCGGGCCTGGGCCTGAGACCTAAACGTGTTCTGTATGTATGCGACGTACATGCAAATCCCTCGTCCTATGTGAATATAATATAGACACATTAGTTCTGTAAACACATGACCTACATGAGTATGTTCTGCATACATGCAAACAGCCCAAGTTTGGTGTAAATGCAAAAAGAAATATATATTCTGTAAAAATGCTTGTACACATAAATGACTTGAATGTATTCTGTATAACTGCAAACTAAGTGCATTTCTTCAGTACATATATACACATATACACACATATATGTAAAGTATGTGTTTGTTCAGTATACATGTGAAGTTAACGTGTTTTTTCTGTAATATAACCCATGAACTCCATCCCTGCAGTGAAGCCTGGGTGGTGCAAAATACTCGACATATGAGGTGCATGACAATATTCTGTATACTTATGACATATGTGTTCATGTTCTACATACATGTATATGTTCTGTACATATTCGAAGTATTGTGTATGTCCTGTATACATAACAGATCTGTTTGTTCTGCATATTTATCAGATACTACTTGTGTCTGAACATACCACGAACCAATGTATGTTCTGTATACATAAGAGGTACATGTGCATGTTCTGTATCCATGTAACATAGATGTACATGTTCCATGTCCCTACAGCACACATGTGTTTGCTCCATGTGCGTGTCATTTTCCCCCTTCTCTTAAGCCCAAACCTCATGGGGTCCCTCTGGCCCCCCGGAGACAGTCGGCTTCTTTCCTGCCTTATGGAAGCAGAGTGTTTTGGCCCTGACCTGCTTCGCTCTGATCAAAAAGAGTGATTCTCTCTGCCTCTTGTGTCTTTACTCAGTGGTCTTTAGCGCCGGTACATGGAGCTGCTGCTCCTGGGTCCGTCGCCCCGCTGAAGACCCCTGGACCCCAGCTGGCTCCCCTCTGCTTGCCGATGACTCAGATTAGCGGACTTGTCCCAAACAGACGACCCCCATCCCCGATGGATCGGTAGGCGATTCAGTGTAAGCCTGCATTAAATATGAGGATGTTCCTCAGGAAGAGGAGAGTTTTCATGTCACTCAAGAGGCTGCGGGAGAGGCAGTGAAACTGGATTATTGTATAATGAATGCCAGGTTAATGTACTGAGAGTTATCAAAGCGATGACAGCAAGTGCATGTGTAATTGGGGAAATGATTTAAGAGATTTTACATCCAGGTGTGGACCGTTATCCTAAGGAGTTATTAAACAACATGCTGACTCTCACTCGAGGAGTCTAATTCCTAAAAAAAATTATGGGAAATAAATGAATAGACACGATTTGCTCTGTTTCCTGGCCAGCAGGACATTATGACAGTGTAGAATAGGCATTAAAGTAAGAAGTATTTATAACAACGACCTGGTAGAGTCTCCATAAAGTAATCAAACCAGTGTACTTCTATATTAACCACATTTGTGCTTTTATTAAAATCAGAAGGAAGTTATTTTGACAACATGGGGACCATTTTTCAGGTCCCCACAAAGATCTGTGACTTCAATCAAAAAACTAAAAATGCCAAGAATCTTGTATTTTGTTTGGTTACTTATGGTTAAGGTTAGGGCTGGGTAGGGGTTAAGGTTGTCATGTTGGGATTCGAGTTTTCCCCATAGAAATGAATGGAGAGTCCCCACAAAGATATAATTACAAACCTGTGTGTGTGTGTGTGTGTGTGTGTGTGTAGCTTTTGATGGACCAGCATTGTATCTAGGGTTTAGGCTCCAGGCTACCTGCGTCCTTGCATTGATTACTCTGCTCAGGAAAAATGGCTGAATGACATTCAACTCTGGAGACCATACCAGATATGCAAAGTACTGTAGTCTGTGCAATACACACACAAACACAAAAGACACAGACACAACCTATGTGGGAAATTTAGGTGTCTGGATTAAAAACCTGAAAAAATGGAAAAAAATATTTATAATAGCCAACAAAGGATTTTCTGAAATGCCTTTCAGGTGTTTTATAAATGCTTGAGGTTTCATTACCAGGCACCACCTGGTGTAATTGCAACACTGTGGTCTGAAGACGGGAAGGCGTACATTGGGCTTTGCTTGATTTCTGCATTTTTATTTATACAATCAGTGATCTTGTGTGGGGAAACCCAGGGGCCAGATGCTGGTGGAGAGACAGTGCAGGAATGCAAGCTCCCCAAAACGCCGGTTTTAATGACAGTCAGCTGAGTCTCACTGGTCTCATTAAAGTGAACTAGAGCAAATCTGAGGGGAAAAAGGTGTGGGAGATGGAGGATAGGGACTGAGGTAGAGAGATGTGAGAAATGGAGGTAGGGACTGAAGTAGGGAGGTGTGGAAAACTGACGATAGGTAGTGAAGCAGGGAGACGTGGGAGACTGAGGATAGGGACTGAGGCAGGGAGGCATGAGAGATGGAGGATAGGGACTGAGGCAGGGAGGTGTGAGAGATGGAGGATAGGGACTGAGGCAGGGAGGTTTGAGAGATGGAGGATAGGGACTGAGCCAGGGAGGAGTGAGAAATGGAGGATAGGGACTGAGGCAGGGAGGAGTGAGAAATGGAGGATAGGGACTGAGGCAGGGAGGCATGAGAGATGGAGGATAGGGACTGAGGCAGGGAGTTATGAGAGATGGAGGATAGGGACTGAGGCAGGGAGGTGTGAGAGATGGAGGATGTGGACTGAGGCAGGGAGGCATGAGAGATGGAGGATAGGGACTGAGGCAGGGAGGTGTGAGAGATGGAGGATAGGGACTGAGGCAGGGAGGTTTGAGAGATGGAGGATAGGGACTGAGCCAGGGAGGAGTGAGAAATGGAGGATAGGGACTGAGGCAGGGAGGAGTGAGAAATGGAGGATAGGGACTGAGGCAGGGAGGCATGAGAGATGGAGGATAGGGACTGAGGCAGGGAGTTATGAGAGATGGAGGATAGGGACTGAGGCAGGGAGGTGTGAGAGATGGAGGATGTGGACTGAGGCAGGGAGGCATGAGAGATGGAGGATGGGGACTGAGGCAGGGAGGCGTGCAGCTTCTACAGAGGAGATGCGGTTTTGCCACATGTCTCTATGGACCCAGGAGCTTACTCTCCATTTCTGGCTAGTTTATCACTTCATTAAACTCCTTCCATCATCCATACCTGTCCAGATAAGTACAGCCCTCCCCTAGTGACAAATAGTCACAATTTATTTATCAGAGAATCACATTCAAAGCGACTTATTGAGCACATTTTTGGTGTTGTGCTCAGTCGCTTTCTTAGGAGTGAAACATCACAGTGATCTCTCTCTCCAACGATTTAATTTGGCAACCACTGAAGAATAATTTGTTTAGTTGTATTTATTTCCTTTCTCACTCTTTCGAAGATGAATTTGTTACAAGTCATTGGTAGACTTCATATTTGGCTCCTGTGAATGGTAAGAGGGTGAGAAGGGAAGAGATCAAGGCTGTGCGGCGGAGAAGTCAAAGTAAACACAGGAGGCGACTTCTCTGGGCGTGAAGATGCTGCAGGAGTGTGAGAACAGCTCTGAGAGGCAGCAAAACAGCCAGCAAAGGAAAGGGTGGAAATTGCAAGTGAACTTTGACCATTTCATCTGACTGGCTCTCTTCTGACCAAGACTTTGTTTCAACCAGCTAGTTGAATATAAAGAGTCAGGCACACGGTACTCAGCTGGTTGGTTGAAACAAAACCTTGGCCTGGACTTCTATTCTCTGGACCTGAAGTATCCTTCTCTGATTATGTAATGCTAGCTAAGTGCTGAGCCCCTGGCGTCGGATGTGCAGAGTGGGACACTGAGGGAGCTGTCCGTTCAGCGGCGCTTCGGCCACAATCCAATTCATGACCATGGACAGCAGCCCAGTCCAACATGAGGAAGTGGAACGGCATACAAGGTCTGGCACAAAGACCTCAGCCAGTGACAGACCTTCAGCCAGGCCTCACATTCACAAGAACATATCACTGTCATACTAGGCAAGGGCTTTGATGAGGGGTGGGCTGGAGTTGTGTTACTTCACGGGGCTTAAAAGTCCCCCCAGTCCCATACTTTCCATCTTCTTGTCCTGCGGAGTGCCTTAGCACAGACCCTCAGAAGCAGTCCTGCACCATTACACAACCAGAAATCATTCATCATTACCAGAATCATCTATATGGTCATTACCTTCACTGCTCTTTTTGCACCGGTGATCTTCGTCTTGGAGGACAAAATAATCTAATTTCAAATGATCCCCTGGACCGTGCGAGAGGCTTATTTTTTTCTCTTTTTTGGGTGACTCATGTAATCTTCCATCTGGGAACTGCCGGCTTTACGGCACATTGACATTAATCAGCTTGTTTTATTCATTACATTCAGCTGGGTTTGAACAGCTTCTTTCTGAGGGATGACAGCGCAAATCTACTGACAAAGACAGTGTGAGCTGCAGAGCTAGACGGTAGCCAGGCATGCAAGGGCATCCTCACAGACACGCCGCAGGCCAGCCTCACAGACACGTCACTGCGCAGCCTCACAGACACACTGCAGGCCAGCCTCACAGACACGCCGCAGGCCAGCCTCACAGACACGTCACTGCGCACCCTCACAGACACGCCGCAGGCCAGCCTCACAGACACGTCACTGCGCACCCTCACAGACACGCCGTAAGCCAGCCTCACAGACACGCCGCAGGCCAGCCTCACAGACACGCCGCAGGCCAGCCTCACAGACATGCCACTGCGCAGCCTCACAGACACGCCGCAGGCCAGCTTCACAGACATGCCACTGCGCAGCCTCACAGACACGCCACAGGCCAGCCTCACAGACACGCCACTGTGCAGCCTCACAGACATGCCGCAGGCCAGCCTCGCAGACACGCCGCAGGCCAGCCTCACAGACACGCCACTGCGCAGCCTCACAGACACGCCGCAGGCCAGCCTCACAGACACGCCACTGTGCAGCCTCACAGACACGCCGCAGGCCAGCCGTGAGAAAAAAGGTGGTGTCATAACCAGGCAGCTGGGGTCATAGTGATTAAGATTAACACAGAGTCAGAACTATGCTGGCATCTCTGCTGCTTCATCTAAGCAGAAAATATACAGCATATGACGCATAATATATATGGTAATATAAACACTCACCATTAATAACTTGATTATTAATGTCACAAGATTAAAAAAGACAGCAAAGTTGGTTCATGTTCTAAATATACCAAGACTTATTGGCGTTTACTGCTACTGAAATATGTTATAACCTTTATATTTGCACTGAAGCCTGAGATCTGAACAGTGCAGAAATGTCAGCACATGCAACAGGTCAAAGCGAGATTTGACCTTTTTTTTTTTTTAATGTGTTTGTGGATGAAAAGGGGGGGGGTGTTTCCTATCCGACACAGCTGCTCTATGTCTGCGAGCGCCCCACCCTCATTTGCGTACTTTTGTCCACGCAAAAAGCCTGTGCCTTTGCCCCAGACCCTGACGAGCCCTGTTGGTTTAATATTGCACAGTTACATGGATAAAACTGAGCCTCACATCCTCCCCGGCTCCCAAATCTTTGCTCCACTGGGTTTTGTAATTAGCAGTTAGCCAGTTAGCACTCGAGTAATTAGTGGGGGGGGGGGGGCAGTGGGGGCAGCTTCCGGAAGATTCAGCTGAAAGTCCTTCGAGGAACGAGAGGCGTACTGAGTCAGTCGGGAGATGTGGGGGGGTAAACCAAGTAAAACCTGCAGATTTAATGCCAACAGGAGGAGAGGAGGAGACCTTCAGGACCCCAAACCAGTCTGGGATTCAGCCCAGGTATTTTACAGGACTGGTCATTTTTTCCCCGTATGCCTCACTAGTTTATTAGATCCATCTCTATAACATTTCCTGTTTGATCCAGTTAAATGCAAGTTGTCTCCATTAGTCCCTTGTGAGTTAGTACTTGTTGATCACTATTGATCGTTAGTTACTATTTGTTCAGCAATTCCCTGCCTGGTTTTGTGACTCTTGTTCTCTCCTGTTCTGATTTCTGACTGATCGGCAGTTGATGCCTTTTTGCACTGGGGTTTTGCTTTAGTCCTTGAATGAGCATGGAGGGCTCTGTCCGGGGGCCTTTGCCGCACTGCCTTGCGTAGAAGCACTGGCATAGAAGGCAACTGTAAGAACAGGAGCAGCCAGCTGGCCTTCTGATGTGGCTCATGGGCTGGTACGGTAGCTTTAGTTAACTTCCAGTGCTGTATGCAAATAATGTGCAGTGCAGTGCAGTGCAGTGCAGTGTGGCTGCAAAGTTCCCAGTGGAAATGTAAAGCCACTTGTTTACAGGAGAATGTGGTTACAGGTGTGCTAAGAAATGAGAGGCAGGGCAGAGGAATGACGCCACAATGAACACGTCTTATCAGGGGATTCCCTTATCATTTCCTGCTGCTAGCAGAAGCAGAATTTGAGCGCCCAGATTGTTGCAGGAGTGGCCTTTCATGAAATATCTCAGCATATTGTTGCGCCTTATCAACGACTCACTTTTCAGCTGTCCGTTAATAAGCGCTCACGGAGTGAAATGGTGTGCAGGCGCACTGAGAACAGTGGGTCTGAGGTCTTCCATGGTCTTTGGGAAGCTGGAGACTCAGATTCAAAACTGGCATAAGGGCAGAAGTTGAAGTTGGTGTCATGCCGCCTGCTTGCCGTGGTTTCATCAGCTTCCTGTCTGACCAGACTGACCTCGAGCAATGCTGTCACGATTAATTACATACTCTTCAAAGAATGACGAGACGACACTGTCCAGCCCTGCTGATTACAGCCTCACTGTCACCAGGCAGGGATCGTCGCTGTGGTCATTAGCGAGTGTGCTCTATGTCGGCTAATTTAAGTCCACTTTGATGTGTGATTCCCACACCTAGATTAGGGTGAGATAAAAGCAAAGGCATAATGCAAATTAAAAAACATAATGTAATCAATATGCACCAAGAAACGCTTTCTGGTGGGCAAAATGAGTGTAATTATGTTCTGTGTCTATAAAGCACATTGATTGCCATGCACCAGTGATCCAGTCGGTCATTGTGCGTAGAGGGAACAGTATCATAAGATTAATTGGCTTCTGGAGAATTCCTCAACACATCTAGTCAAAAAGTCCTATGGTCAACATACGGTTATCATACGGAGAACGAAGATGTCCTCGCTCCAAGCAGCACGTGCTCTTGGAAAGCCCCACCTCCACACAGCTTACCAGCAACCAGGACGCCCTCCAGCCAGCCGGCAAGCTGGGGGAGCTCATGCCCTTCTGATGGGCCTCCAGTTGTGAACCGTGCTTCTTTTTACCATGTCAGAGGAAACAAAGTCTTCTGCATTTCGCAAGCAGTGGGAGCCTTAAGTATGCGTGAGCTGCACCCCACATAACAGCTCGCACGAGTCGTACATTTATGATACAGGAACGATAGAGAATAGAGGGGAACGGGTTTATCAAGGTTACCACATTTTCCCAGTCCCACCCAAAATCAGTGTTTTTGTTATGTTTCAAACTTCCACACCCCCAAGTCACCCCATCAACTCCTTCCATCATCTCCTGATCTATGTGGGTCAATGGGATTCAGGTCTTCCATTGCTGAGATGTTATCATTCCCTTTTGTCCTCCATCCTGTACAGCAGTGTTTCCCAACCCGATCCTCCCACAGACAGTCCATGTTTCTGCTCCCTCCCAGCTCCCTATCAGACAGTCCATGTTTCTGCTCCCTCCCAGCTCCCTATC
>JABFEB020000077.1:2138305-2158508 GCA_019775895.2 Stomatorhinus ivindoensis | reverse complement strand
CCCCCCCCCCCCCCCCCCCCCCGCGTGAGCTCAGCCGCAAATAGGTTGCTGGGTTCGTGGCATTATATTACATTAGATTAGCTGTGATTGATTTAAGAGATTTTATTCTCATAAAGTCTAAGATTTAAGAGCCTCTTGAAGAACGTGTCTTTAAAAAATAAATTTTATTTTAGAAAAAGTAGCTAAAAGAAAAACGTATCTCAGTGGAGGCTGCTGTTTGGAATGTAAATGTTTCACTCCAGCTCCTGGCCAAGCCAGCCTTGGTCTGAGATTAAATTATGCTGAAAGAAAAAGAGGTGTTTTAATGCCCTGGGTCACAGTCCTTTCAAGGCAAACCTGGCTCCCCTATAAGCCTTTTGGGAGCTCAAAGGACTGACACCTGTAAAACAGGGGGATAATCGGCATGTGTGGGCACCGAAGGCAGTTGGAGTTACTGGGTCAGTGTGGAGACCAGTCATTTCCCAACATTTACCTGTGCCTGATGACGATGATGACGATGATGACGATGATGAAGTCGCCATCGCTCTCCCCTCTCCATTCCTGGTGGACAACTAGCCATCAGCAGTTTATACCCAGGATTTCACGCTCAGCTTCCAGTATCATTTAAAGTTATTTTTGGGATCTATTAGTGCTGTTGCAGTGCACAAGCCATGGTTGCATGGCTGAATGTGCGTCTATGTGCCAAACCTGCCTTTAGAGCTCTTCTCGTTTGGGCTGAAGCAGGTTCTGGCCTCACCGGAATCTCTCATGGACCTCAGTCTGGCCTCTGGTTCACATCAAGAAGTCAGTACGTACTTCCGAATTAGTGAAAAACCTATCCATTTGACTCACAAAATCCATAGCGTGTTAGAAATATGTATAATCTAGCAATATTTGAATAAATCTATATAAATACTGGTTTAAAAATCCTTTGATCTTGTCCAAAGATTGTAAATCCCAAAATCCTTTTGGTTTCGGTTGCTGACATTGAATCACAAAATAAATGACCCTAGTATAAACAGCCCTCTGAACAATAGAGGACATGTGGTCTGTTCGATCGCACCAGGAGAAGGTCTAATAGCATGTAATTTCGGTCTGATGTAATATACAAGACATCCATTTCTGGGCCAGAAATGTTTAAGCACAAAGTAGAACGGGTGCAGTTTCTGCTGTTGGCCTATAGATGGCAGGCTCGATGCCAGGAACCCTCCGGAGCGGTTCGAGGCATGCTTGTGGCCCTAATAACCACCTGTCATCTTCCGTCCTTTATCACCTTTCATTTGTACCTCTAACTGATCCTTTGCTCGCTGGTGACGTTCTACCTTTTGCAAGAATGTTCCACTACGGCTGTTGTCAGTCATTTGAGTTGAGCCCTGGGTCGGCTCGGAGACATAACCCCATCTGCAAAGAGGTTACTTGTGTCATGAGAAATCAATTAGGAACCAGCCTCCCCGTTGAACACACTGGAGCGCGATGTAAGCGGCTGCATCACCACGGAAATGTTCTCCGTGTTGGTGTCAAGGAAGTCAAACCGATGACTTGCACCAAAAACTCCCAGATTCCTGATCTGGCTCGGGCCAGATACATGCAGGGCACCTAAGTAATGAAATTGTGGTTCTTCTGGTATTCTGGTCCAGCACACAGTTCTGGTCCACTGTCAGTTCTGCTCTAAAATTTCACTGCAGCAAAGCAGCCAATCAACAAGCAGCAGGTGGATTCCATCTGATGAAGATGTTTACCCGGTGGAAGGAATGTGTTCTGCAACACATGCTTCTGAGCAAATGCAATTAAATAACGATGAAGGAAAAGACAGGGGCTGAGATTTTGATACCACAGACAGACAGCAGGGACTGTCTCATTTTTCTTTACTAAAATGGCTTTTAAAAGACATTTTCGGTTCAACATGCATAAGATTTTCTTCTGTGTGTTGCTTTTCCACTCCTGATTTAAATATCACTTTTGCACCTTCTGAAGATACACAAAACATTGTCTGTGACAGCCTTCCTTAAAGCCAGGTATTTGAGTTTAATCTCGCTACATTTTTCAAGGCAGAGTTCCCAGAGATGTCACTTCAAATGGCAAACAGTGACGAAAAATGCCCCCCATCCTTATCTTAGCCGTGACGGAGCTGAGTGCTGATGGAAAATAAAGAATTCTGCTAGATTGTCAAACTTGTGAAACTCACATTACCACAAGGTTTTCAGAAGAGGAGTCTGCAACATTTGGAATTGTCCCAGAATTAGATCCAAGCTAATAAATCTTTAATGTCTCCGAGGAGGAAACAGATATAGAAGGATGGAAAAGGAAGAACTGCACTGAAGATGGAGGGGGTGACAGTGCATTTAATTACAATCCTTCGACAATAGAACCCCCCAGCTGGGGCATGTAATCTAGGTGAGCAGTGTTTTTGTGGACCCTATTCCCTGTAACCATGGGTGACCTGATTTACCGGTGACAGGGGACGCCAAGGAGACACCGGTGGCAGTTTGAGACACCAGCCTCGGACCATTTCAATGGCATTGCAGCTGCCGCCAAGGAAATGTGCCGCGTGCAGAATGTCAGCGGACAGAAAGGATCGCGCCGGCATTCTGCCTCGATGCACTGGCAGGACTCGATAAAGACTTGGAGGACCTTCGTGTTCGAGTTGTGGAAGAAGAAGACTTCCATGCGTCGCAGAGCACATCTGCACACAGACTTGGGTCTGTGGTAACTGGCACACCTCCTCCATTAAGGATGCAGACTACGGAGGATTTAACGTGTTCCAGGGAAATGGAGAACACATGTACTGGACTAGAAAGTTCTCTGCGAAGTTATTTAGATGCATCACCATAGGAGTAAACGTTCCCCTGTGATCTCACACATCGTTAGGGACGTGGGTACAGATAGCAACCGGATTTGCCACTTTTCGTGGCCCGATTCGTGCACAGTGATGAGAAAACAGATTTCTGGAATTATTTCCTGCGCGGATGCTGTAAAGTGGCCGGGGCAGAGCAGGAGGCCGGCAGAGATGATATCTGCAATGTCACTGTCAAACTGTCTAAGATCAAGATTTTCAAAGAGAGAGAGAACAAGAAAAAATACATCGAAAAAGCCAGATATGCTGTTTGTTTGTTTGCTAGTGGTCCATTAGCTAATAATGGTTTTTACACACATAATGAACTGTTAAAATGATTATCTACACTCTGAACTCAATTCATCTCCTCCTACAAGTAGCATTTCTACCTGGGCCTTGGTTTTGCAGTGATTCCAATACTAGAATGACAGGTTGTAGGTTTTCAAAGACTTTAGGTAGGCGGCTGAGCAACGCTGCAGCTGGACCCACCCACTATTAACCAAAGAGATGGATTATAAGCTTAATCTTATGGGATCTGAGTTAATAAACCTACACAGAGTCCACATTTTCACACTTATATTTTTAGGTTATACGGATGGTCTGGCAAACATTTCTGCATTCAGTACAGTTCTTTGTAAATAGTCATGTAGTTGTGTAACCAAGATTCTTAGATAACGTGAACAACTTTTCAGTTTTCTCACCTCTATTTAACTATGTGAAAAATAATTTACCAAAATGGATACTGATGTTTTTCCTGAAGGATATGGGATCACGAGCGTGCGTCATCGGTCAGCGGACTTGCAGGCAGGAAGATTAATGGCAATAGATTGTAGGAGGAAATTGATTTTGTATCCATCAATATCTCGATGGCAGGTGGTCAGATATGAAACTACAAAAAGCCTCTACAGACTAGGGATGGTGTAGACTACCTCGCTACTGGGCTCAGACGTAGTCTCAGGTGTTACGTTCATCCGCAGGAAGATGTAGATGGAGACCATTGGCAAGACAGTTTAATTTATACAGCACATTGTCATGCATGGAGGTCAGAGGTCGCTCACTCTGTTTTACAGAAAAAAGAGAAGAATCCAATACTACAGGCAAAAAGCATAAAAACGAAAACACTAAAGAAAGGGCACAAAATGATAGAGAGAGCCGTTAAAATACAAAATCTGTAATTCTGCATTTAGAACAGGGACTAGAACAAGAGGGACAAGAATAAGGTTAGGTGATTGGACCATGTGGATAGATGGCACAGTATTAGTGTAACGCGGCCCGTGTTTAGGGGAAGGCAAGACAAAGCAAGAATTCTGCAGGAAAACAACTGGCAGTCAAGATGGAGTCTTGGGACCAGGCAGCCATTTCCAGTCGACCTGTAAGGAGAGCAGTGAAGACGCTGGAGTCCGGGACTCGAAAACAGCGCCATGTATCCCGCCTGATACAGCGACTGCTGCTTACGAACAGACTTCTCATTTACACATCTAAATTAGGGCATCATTTACAGAATTAGCCAATAAAAGCTCGCCACCTCACAACAATCAGCTTTTGCTTGCAGCTGGGACGACGAGTCTGGCCGGAGGAGACTTCTCTCTAGAACGCCCATAATTACTTTGGATCCTTTATCAAGATGGAGCAGCAAATGGTCCAGCTACTCAATGCTCCAGCCAAATGGCAGATTATGAGCTTCCTGAATCTCACATCATGGTGAAGCCCACAATCCCAGTGCCATCGGGGTATGATGCCCTATCTGATACGGAAACAGGCCTGAAGCTTGAGGTCTGTTCCTTCTGGGCATGTGGATGCAGCAAAAAAGCAAACAATATGAGGAGAAAAGAAAAGTAACCATATATTTCTCCTTTGTATCCTGTATACTGTACCCTTTCTTTGATTGGCTGCACTGTACCCTTTCTTTGATTGGCTGCACTGTACCCTTTCTTTGATAGGCTGCACTGTACCTTTTCTTTGATTGGCTGCACTGTATCTTTTCTTTGATTGGCTGCACTGTACCTTTTTTTTGATTGGCTGTACTGTACCTTTTCTTTGATTGGCTGCACTGTACCTTTTCTTTGATTGGCTGCACTGTACCTTTTCTTTGATAGGCTGTACTGTACCTTTTCTTTGATAGGCTGTACTGTACCTTTTCTTTGATTGGCTGCACTGTACCTTTTCTTTGATTGGCTGCACTGTACCTTTTCTTTGATAGGCTGCATGCTATCCTATTTCTTTTTCATTAGAACATGGCAGTCATTTTATTTAAAAGGAAATTGTACCATACATCCCATATGTCCCTGCTGGAGACCTTCCAGCTCATACTGTGTATGGAAATGGGACAAGCCCAGTCCTTGTTCCAGCCTTATCGCTTACATATGGAAGACGGCCAGTGTGTTTCACCCCCAGAAACCTCTGAAGAATGTGCAAAGTCACTCGCTACTCGGAAAATCAGGAAGGTTCAGCTCTTGCAAGTACAGTGCATGAAGAAGTAGAACCGTAAGCCTGTGCTAAATGCTAAACAAGCTCCTTCCTGTCACCTTCCAGGTGATATGTTTGTGTCCGTAGGCTGTTAAAAACGACCTACCCAACATGTTTATCAGCGAGCCGCATCCATTTCCGATGCACTTATTTCCCGTGTTAGTCGTAAAGCGTTTGATGGATTAGTTATTAAATTGCTCTTTACACTGGTCACCAGTTCTCCCATTTAGCTTGTTTCCTATTTATCTAATGCCTGCCTCAAGCAATAATTTCCTGTTTCATAATACTCTAAAATACTGTGCAGCACTGCATGTGCGTATTTTAGACAGAAACAGAAAAGTACAGAAAAGTAATCAAATGCAATCAAGATAGCACCATGCACGATTTTATCAAAATGACAGGAGTTGCTCTAAAAATAAAGCATTCATATTGTTTCGAAGGCGTTTTGCCAATATCCCAAATACCCAGATATTTTTTTCAACATCCTAAACTGGAGGTAACATTTCGAAGGGAACGCAGCTGGCTATTCGGGGGCAGTTTATTACAGGGCCACACAAACATGTGTTTGATGATGTCAGAAGATCAGGCCATGGTTTCCTGTCAGGGGGAGAATAGCCGGCCTGCCAGAGGGGGGACACTTATATAGCATGTTATACCAAATCAGATATTTACATGACATTTACATCGCGGTGCACTGTCAACGTATATTTGAAGAACTCGTAACTCATTGAGCGCCTTCCTTTGTGTCTTCAGCCATTTTCAATAAGCACTTATTCTGTCACGCCGGTCTGCAGCCTGGGAAGAATGTCATGTAAAGCTGGGTGTTGAAGGGGGGGGTGCTCCATCAAAGAGCTCTGCCTGCCTTGCCTGCACTCCCACTGGAGGTTTCTCTGGGAACACTGCGAGTCACTGCACAGTGGGAGGAAACCCACGCCAGTGCAGGGAACAGCTCTCTGTCTCCACACACACACACACACACACACACATACACACACACAGCCCTGGGGAGGAGTGAAAGCTGCAGGCCTGGAGGTGTGAGGCAGTTGTCTGGACAGGAGTAACTCCAGAAGAGAAGCAGAGACTTGATTGGCTCTAGCAATGAAAATTGTTTATGTTGTAAACAAAGTTGAACGGTAGTACTTCAGACAATGTAATGCAGGTAAAGTACGTGTACTGCAGTTTTGACGTCAAGGCATTGCACGTTTTTAATAAGGACCGCTAAGAATGCGTAAGGATGAGCACCTTTATACTAAGAAGCTGCTTCCAAATTGTATTTGGGAATTTCCTTTCTGTGTTACTACACCCTAGTCTAGCTGCAGGCTTTACTGATTCCTGAACACTTCAAGAAGTGGAATCCAAGAGTAAAATTATTGTAATCAAACAAATAAGCAAGCAGGGAGTGGAAAACGATCGCTGCCTCTACTGGTCTGCAGTCACTTGAAAGAATTGCTGTCAGCGAGAGGGATGAGACTTCATTCAATAAAAAAACAAAGTGTATGATTTTGACAGCATTTCTTGGAGTGGTCTGATGGTCGGCTTTCTAGGAAACAATGTAAGTTATCAAGAATACACTTTGGCTATCTTAAATCTTTATGATGTTACGAAGAAAGACACACAACCATCTCTGACTACAACTGCTAGCACTATTACTGTGCGCCTACGGGAGGTGATTTATCAGCAAGACGACATCTCATGTCCAGCCGTGTGCAGATTGCTTGTTAGATATCGGCGCCAAGCTGACTAATGGGGACCGGTGACTGTGAAGAGAGCAGCCAGGCTGGCTGTGGGAGTGGCCAGGACAGGACACCGTCATGCAGTAAGTCGTCTGCCTGGACGGTGCCTCGTGTTCCCCACCGCGACGCTGCTGCACCCCCGCATGTCCACCCGCCATGTCCTTTCTGCAAGCTGCGCCACTCTCTCTTTCCGTTTCTTGACTGTGTCCCTCTAACGCAGCACGTGTCGTTTTTGATGGCTCATTTCTGTCATAAAATCAATCTTCCTTCTCTTCCCTGCCCCTTAGTGCCTGTGTTCCGGATCACGGTTGCCCCCCACGCAGCCGTTTGTGAGAAATTGCCGATTATGATGTCTTATGAATCCAATGTGAACATAAGAACGCCACCCACCCAGGCCATGGACCAGCGCTACACAGTATTCTGCTCCATAACACGTTCAACTAATCATTTACTTGAAACTTCTAATTTAACTTGGCAGTTTAAAAAAATTGCTCAAAAAGGCTAATTTCACCATGCGGCTCCAGTGCGCGAGAAATAAACAGCTTTGGACAGATTAAAGACTTTAACGTGAGAAAGCAGGAACTAGGCCCACCTCCTCTATTTCAGGGAAGAACAGCTGCATTCAATTCAATAGGCCTTAAGATGGGGTGGGGGGGGGGCGGAGAAACAGAAGGGCTTTGCATCAGAACACGATGCACCTCCAAAGTCCTGCGTGATTTGACGTCTCCTCCATCGCTGGAGTAGATACCTGCACTCAGCCTGCTGCAGGTGTCTCACCATAAACCTGCTATGTCCCACAGCCAGACAGAGCCTGGAGCATGCGTGCACAGTCCCTGGGCACAGGGGGTCTGCAGTGTTCAGTCCAGGGGCAATTCTTGGACCCTACAGTCAGCTTCCAGTCAAGCCTGATTTCTTTTGTTTGAATTTGTATGGAATTCGTACAACAATATGAGACAAATTATAAAATATAAAAGAATGTTCGGCGTCTGCTAAGACAAAGAGTGTGGTGTCTGAATCTGCCCTGAACACGGCCCTCGGCAAGCCCTGAACACGGCCCTCGGCGGCCTGTGGGTGGGTCGCTGACGAGGCCCCCTGTCTGCTCGCAGTCACACCGCCACGGTAAACAGATCGATACGGACGCGGGGAGCTGAGCGGCTGCCGCACAGTTGCTCTGACACGCCGTGGGCCGGGTGTCAGTCCCCATACACCTCAGAGAGCTCAGGAGTCACTCAACGTGACAAGCGAGGCCGGCCACCTTGGTCCAGGAGTGCCGGGTGCGGCTGGCATGGGGGGTCTGCCGCAATGCGCGTAGCCCCGTGCGGCCGACCCATTTTCTCGGACTCCTCTTTTAGCCCGAACAGAGCTGACATAATAGGGCCAGCGCGGCAGAGTCAGCTCAGAGGCCTGCTCCTGTTCTCCGCTAGTCACCCAGTGCTTCATTCGTCGGCCATGGAAGCTGCCGTCCACTCCTGGCTTCTCTGAGAGAATGAGGCCTGACCCCTTAGTGTCACCACACGCCACTGTCAGGAGTCACAAGCCCTCTGCACTGAGGCCTTCAGGTGCCACGGACCGATCCCGCCTGACAGCACTTTCCGGGAAGTTCAAACGCAGCGTTCTTTTGAGTAGATGAAGAGGATAATGGAGGCCTTGTTCATAAATAAATCACCCGCTCAAAGGCTTGGCTCTTGTTGTCATGCCTGTAGTGTAAAACATAACATTCCTCCTTTGAGTTTTCTGGGAAAAGGTCATAACCAAACACGGGACCACTTTCTACAACTACTCGTTTCACACTGCAAATATTTAGTCCCTGGCACAGAGCCTAATGCCATATTAAAATGTCTGAATTACATTAACCACGCTAGTACATTTGGGTTCCGTATTACATTCTTATCCTCTCTAATCAAATGCTGTCTAATCCATTAATCTTTATTGATTTGAAATTCATATATAATTCACTTTATTTTCCATTTGAGAGCTTCTGTATACGTTCATTGTTAAATGGAAAGTTGTCCCTTGGTATCAGCGGGGGATTGAGTCCTGGGCACCCTGGAGATACCACAATGCACGGCTGCTCACATCCCGCATATATAATGGCGGCGTATCTGCATATAACTTATATACATCTGCCTGTAGATTTTGAATCATCTCTAGATTATTTAAAATACCGAATATAACATCAATGCTACGTAAGCATCGTTGCATCGTTTAGGGAATAATGACATAAAAGAAAACTCTGTTCGTGTGCACATCACTTCATTCGTGTGCACATCACTTCCTTCGTGTGGAGACAGTGCAGAGCTCGCAGCACAGCAAACTGAAGGTTTGCTTTTTGGAGCATTGCAGATTTTTGGAATTTTTTCAATCTGTGGTAGTTTAGATCTGCAGATGTGGAACCTGTCGAAACCTTTGGCCGTCTGCGTGTCCATTCACGCAAAATCTATGTGCTTAGTTTACCTAGTTTATGAAAGCATTTTACATTCCTGACATGTTTGGTACATTTTACTTTCACTTCAGAATTGATATTATTATTAAAAGCTGAGAAAATTAAAAACAACAAAAGTTATTGTTATTCTTGTATAAACACAGCTTAGAGCATAAACCATTATTCCATTCCAGGTAACCTAATCATGGATGTTCTGTGTGCTTGTACAAAAACCTTATAATATACAGCCAATCAGACATTCATGAAATGCAAGCAGAAGGTAGAAAAGTAATATTTCAGAAAATGATTGCAGTCTGACTTTAATCCAGTCACATTCCTATCCTTATTAATAATTAATGTGTCTTATAAACCATTATTTCTTCCCCAGTAACATTGCAAAAAATGTTACGCAGAAGTTAATAGCACATTTCACACATCTGAGGCAAACATGGTTGTACAGGGAGGAGATTAGGGATTATCCCATATTAGATGGTACCGGACTATATTTCCCAGAAGTCCATGGGACCTGACATTTTGTGTCAGCTGATATTAAGTCACTAGAACAGCGCAGCCTTGGTCAAAACACAAAGCAAATGATGCAGCATGTACTAAATTGCTTGTAAATGAACACAAGCTAGTGCCAGTCAGCTATCTTACCTGGGATACACTGCAGTCAGGACAGGATGGAGGGCTTTTCAAATCATCTCAAATGTGCAGGTGCATTTTTATACTGGTGAGAGAGTAATGCATTGGAATTAATTATTTAAGCTAGTTTGTTTGTTTATATGTTTAATGTCTACATGTTTACTTCTGCAGATAACTGGGGTCTTACAACCACGTTGAAATGGTATTTTGGGAATATCACCAAGGCAACAAGTTTAATAAGAATGTACTTAAAGTACCTTCCTCATGTAAAATTACATTTATGCTGTTAATGTTTTGAAAAAAATATATTTATGCAATATACAATATATAAAAGCAAAATAATAAATGTGCAATTAAATAGTTCTGATATCAGAGCAAATGGGTATAATGATTGACATTCAGGAACGACAGAAAGCGGCACGTAATCCAAGAATTGGAGTCAATACACAAGACGGGTTCAAATAACAATCCAGTACAATATATAGACTAAGTCCAAATCACGTTCGGCAAACAGGGTGAGGGAAGAGGCTAGGATTCGGACATCAGCACGAGTCAGTGAAAAGCACAAAGAGTCAAAGGTTCAGCCAGGAGTGGGATCAGTGTTGCACAAAGAGACTACACTCAGAGAATTGTGCTTATATTCGCCTTGGCTAATCAAAAGATATGATGCAGGAGTGTGGCTGGGAATGGGTGTGACTACAGGGGTGTGGGTGGGGCATAGGGTGGGGCTACGGGGCTGGGGGTGGCTGCACAGGTGTGGTGTGGCAAGGGTGTGACTATTGGAGTGGGGGTGTGGTATGGTGTGGCTGCATGGGTGTGGGTGGGACATAGGCATGGCTAAATGAGTGTGGGCGGGGCATGGGTGTGGCTATCGGAGTGTGGGTGGGGCATGGTGCAGCTAATATGGTGTGGGTGGGCATGGGTGTGGCTAATGAGGTATGGGCGTGGCTAATGGGGTGTGGGTGGGGCATGGGTGTGGCTAATGAGGTGTGGGCGTGGCTAATGGGGTGTGGGTGTGGCTAATGGGGTGTGGGTGGGGCATATATAAAACACACTTGAATAAAGCAGCTCCACTTGCCAATAAAAGGTTCAGCTGTCCCCCCCATGCTGCCATTAAAGGCCAGTCTCATACCTTTATCACAGTGATTAAAAAGCAGCAGACGAGTTAAAAGTTAAAAGTGCTGTTAGATCCTGCCGAAAATTCTCTTAAAGTACAGAGTATGTGGACTTCAGCGGGAGGCAGAGGGGCCGTCTCTCGAAGGCATAAGTGGAGTAAAACCACTCGGCCGTATCTAGCAGGGCACCCTGACGCTGCCATTGCCTTTCATTAGCAACCTCATGCTTCTGTCTAAATTGACCCATTTGTGCTGCTGAATCTGTCATGTTAAACGCTGATAGAACAAAGACGCGAGAGCACAGACCAGCGGCCTTCCGGTCTGGAGGCTTCTGGCCTGCAGGTTTCCCTGAAGCAATGCACTGTTTCTGCAGTGTATTCATGGTCCTCACAAGACACTACTGGAATCATACGGTCAGGACCGTCCTATAAGACATCCCCAAACAGGGAAGACCACGTAGCGCACATCAGGGCAGGCCTCACAGCACACAAACAGGGCAGACCACATGCAGACCACGTAGCGCAGACTGCAGGTCCCTGCAGTTCATATGCTCTCCAGGACAGTGAGGCGTGTCTTGTGTGCACACTGACACACAGAGACGATCAGCAGGTCAGTGCTGCCTTCCTGTAGCTTAAGATACAGTGGCTGATGAGGCACATGACATACACGTCACACGGCAGGCTTCACAGCGCTGGAAGGCCACGTGTGAAGACTGGCATCTGCCTGAAAGAACTGTCATGTGGGTGGAGTAGCGGCCTTCCCTGTACCATACATATCACACAGCAGAGCTCCATTGAGACAACGGCCTGGGACTTCTGGACTCCTGTATGTCCTCCAGTATTCCCAGCCTCACCAGTCCCTGTAATAGCTTGTACCCATCATTAGGCTCATTGCTCATGTCCACTCATGATTATTATGTCATTAATATAATAATGTTTTGCAGCATTATAGGCGAAGGCTGAAGAGAGCCTCTTCAGGGTGTTAGGATCTGAAGCTGGGAAACACTCCAGTTTCATTTAAATGCTCATTATCCATTTTCACAATATGTGCCGCATTCTCTTCTTTAGTAAGTTTTTTTTTTGTGTGTGAATGTTGTTTGCCAATAATCCTCGAGTGTTTGCTATATGACTAGAAATGAAGGGCAGCGGAAATAAAGATATCAACTCCACAGTGAAGAGGGGGGGCCGCGTTGCTCCCTGGTGAGCAGAGACAGGGCGTCACGTGCACATATTCACCATGATGAATGACTGATGTGAGACCGTCCGCCTCTCGCGCTGGAGATATCAAGGGCCGTTTCCTTCAGGAATACGGGCTTCCTTCAGACTGTGATACTGGATCTGTCCCAGCTGACTTTTTTTAATCATCTCTCTTGTGCTTCCTACATGCGGAAGATCAGACTGGGCCGCGCGTTTATCGGCGCTCATCGCAAGGTGCAAACCCGGCTCGGCATCAGACAAGTCGAGGCCTCTGCACCACCGCCTGCTTATAAGCTGACTGCTGCGAATAAACTCGTTGCCGTCGACCCTGATGAAGGAAAGGTGCTTCTGTGGACGCATGAAATACACTGTACCCTAGAATATGACAGGCGCCTATTCTCATGAGTATGATTAAAAATGCGAATTTAAATAGAATTACGATCCTGGTGCTTTGCTGGTGCAGCGTAACATTCCTGAGTCCTTTTTCTTCACATTCAATGGGCTTTTGAAGCATTATCGCAAAATCTAGAGGACAATTTATAGTGTTACACTCTTTAAGTTTCCTGCATCTATTTAATATTAGATATGTCCTTCAGTAGCCACAGGAAGTGGCCTCAGTCTCCTTCCTTCTACGTTACAGATTCAGCCTATCTCTCATTTAGCCAATACGGGCGCCTTCTCCTTATGTATCGCTCCGACGAGCGGATGGCGGCCTCTCAAAACCGCATTGACGCTTCCGCATTCTAGGAGCTGCTTTGATTTATGACGCCAATTATTAAACCGACAGAAGCATCATCGTTCAGTTATTGACGCCCTCGCTCCGTGACATAACACTGTTAGAAATAACTTAGAGCGTCATTCTGAGTGATACAGATCATTTCCCACCAAGACGTCATCGAATGAAATCAAGGGTTTCCGGTCCTTTTTAAAACTCATTTGCATTATCGTATAATAACACTGGTGGGTAAAATAGCTCACAATTGTATCATTTCAGCAACAACTTTATGTTTTCTTATGTAAATGAAATATAACTGACATACAGTATATACTACAGCAAACAACGTTTATAATAACTTTCCATGTTATATGACTTTGTATAATCATAAAAATGATAGCTGTGCGCTGGCAAACAATACAATTTGCATAAAAGTACCGCAGCTGTTTCAAATTCACCCAATAGGCCTACTATAACATATAAATACAAATCGAAGCACAAAAAAGTCAACTAAGGCAGCCTAACACCAGCTTTCAGTAAAAATCGTACAGGTGACTTACTCCCAATATCTGGTCGCAATTTCTTGTCATACTCCTTCAGTAGGTTATTCAGTATTTGCGTGGCGTCCGTCTCCTGAGTCTTGGGGGCCAGCATTTGGTTCACAGTAACATCGTCATACTCCTCTTCGTATTCGATTGTCTGGGAACTGTAAAAGATTACAAACAGTTAAACGTACCCCCCTTTTTCTTCCGACAGCATGTATGGTGCAAACAAACAGTAAACCAGCCAATCTATTGATGACATTTAACTGATCGTCGCGAGGGGCTTAACTTCATAATTGTCATTCACAGATGCGCAAATTTGCATGCGGTTTAATTGTGCCATATCTGTATACGTCATATAGTAACTTTTTTCTTGTGCATTTGCGATTCATTGTACATATTATGCAAATAGGATTTGTAACAGGAAAAAACGACTCAAATCTCTCTCGGCGCCGCTACCAAACAGCGGGCTTCTGTGCTGACGCCGGACTGAGCTTTGACTGCTCGTTTGTTTTACTTTTAATTCATTATGCGAACTTTTAGAAGACGAGATCCTGTTTACGGCGTTTAGAAAAATAAAAGGATATAATCCCTAGATTATGAGCAGAGTCGTTCTTACTTTAAAGACGGCGAGGAAACCTGTAATATATATACGTCACTGGTTTTGGGGGTGTACAAATGTATCTTAGAAAAAAGACACAAAAGATAATTTAATAAAGAAAAAACACTTATTGTATTGCATTGTTCACTTGGGTAGCTGCACTCAGTAGCAGCCATTAATCATTATGAGTTAGGTGGTTGTACACTTTTAGAAATGGGACTTAGATAACGTTAATAATTTACTATTTTTGAAAAGTGATTTAGATCGTAATTTTATGATCTCAATATTAGGACACGGAAATACATGAAGCTGAAAATGTAACATATATTTCTTACGGTATAATTGGAAAGGTATTGTTGATTAGAATTAACATACATGAATATGTATACTGCAGCAATTGAGCGAAACGTTTATATGTGGTGCTTTAACTACTATAAATATTTATATCAGGCATCTGGCTGACAAATAAGCTTTCAGGGATCAAAGATCTGTCCGGTGTATCATTCGGGCAATCACTACAAACAAAATGTAACTGGTTTCAGAGCGCAAAAACTTACTTAAACATATCTGATATATATCACTTGTAGTTTTCACCAATGGACAATGAAGCATTAAAACATAATCCTGTCAAATTTTAATAAATATTATCTGTTGTATATTTTTTATTGTTTGTTCATATATTAAACTATAGTCACAATATATATATATATATTTGAACGGGGAATGGACCTTTCCGTCATATGAATAGCATAAAACAACCAAGCACACAGGTGAATATCGGTAACGTCACTTACCACGCACTGAGGACTGACAGAAGCAAAACATAAAGCAATAATTTGGTTGACATATTTATGAGAAGATAGCTTGGATGAATTTGTTGCGTCGATCTTTCTTTTTCTTCCCAGTTTCAACTGCCAGTTTTTGTCACTCAGAACCAGAGAAGGGGAATCGCGAATACTTTGTAATCCAAAAACAAGTCATGCATCCACGTCTGACGGGTATTCAGGATTTAGAGCGGCTTCAACACTTTCACATCGCTATTCAAGTCTCAAAATTTAAGCCAGCCCCTTATGCACCTTACAGTTTGTAACGGCCACCTTGTTGTGCACCGCCTGATGCGCGGACATAGTGACGTTTTCTAAAGCGAGAAGACCAACTTCCAAAGTGGGAAATCTACTAACCTCCAAATGCATTCCCCAGAAGCTCGATATCTTCACATTACGTCACATTTTGCGGGGACGGCATTCAGATATATTACCAACAAAAGGGATTTGTCCTGTGATCCTTGTCTACGTACAGGTTATGGAGACGCCCGCCAATATCCCTCGCCGCAGTAACCCGCTTGTGCCGATGACATTTCATTAGTTCTTGTTTTTTCCTTACGGACACCCACGGCTTTACTGAGCCTATGAAATGCAGTTTTCAACAGGACGTGTTAACGACACTACTCTCCAAATACAAACAGAAATATTTGTTGAATTTCACTTTTACATGATTGCTCTAGAAAATATAATATCAAACACCCCAAACAATTACTGAGTTGGTGGGTAATTAACTAAGACTAAGGGTTCAAATTTGATTGTTGGTTTATTAAAGAAATCCCTTAAGCATATAATATCACGGGACGGTTTGTATCAACCCTACATTTACACACTATTTACGCACGAGGCTATTCGGTCTCTGTGTTGTAACACACAAATACTAGGGATGACCAGGCACATGTTTTGGTAATATCCTATACAAGTCAGTTTCCAAAGGGATTAGGGGAAAGGAATATCGTGGATAGAACATGCCAGGCGCTCAGATTAAAGCAACAAACAGCCAACTTCAGTCCATTTAGTCATGAAACGTAATAAAAAATTAGAATCCGTGTCAGCAAGCCATAATTTTGGGCATTTTGACTATAAACATCTCTTATTGAATTCAAAAAGCAAATATATAATATATTTATATATCATTTATATCATTTAAGTTACGTATTTTTTTCTTTGATTAAGCGACACTTTACAATTTTCAGGACCATGGACAGAGATGTTCTCAGTTAATAAGCAAGGACGTCAACGACGATCATTACAAGGCTAACGATGATACACTACACGTTCACAGGAAAAAAAACACCACGGTATTTAAGTATCCAAAGTTTCCAAAAGACCTACTATATGTACTTACTTATTCAACGTGGTACCAAATAGCATTTTGGTGTGCTTACAATGACCCTTAAGCTTTTGAAGGATTTAGTTTTTGGGTAACATTACGGATATTAGTAACAAAATATTCTTTTTTAATTCGATCGTGTTGTATACTTTTCCTATATAATAGCCTAATAAAAAGAAAGAATGGCAGATGCCTGTAATGTGCCGTTACATGCATGTCAGACTATCCTCTTGCGGCAGATCGGAGTATTGCGCCCGGAGAGGCATAGACGCGGAAGCTCTCTCATATGTACAGGGCCAAATCGTTATTTCTAAAGGAAATTAGGTTACCTTTCAATTTCAGGGGTAAATCAGTTACTAATTACTAAGTAGCTCAGAACCCCGTGCTCTATGATGGACCGGAACCCGCAAACGCCATGTATGGTTAGCAAACACCGGGAGTGCGTGCATGGATTAAAGCTTTAACCGCTTTGATGTTAAAACGCAAGACTAATTCAGAGGAATCTTTCATTGGATGGTTGATTTTTCTCTTTTTAAAAGCTTCTTCCTGAGTACATAATTACGGTTATATAACAAAATAAATACCAACGAAGAATTTGCATCAAAAGAGGAGATTAGTATGTTAGTAGGTCCCTCGGAGGCGAGGTGTGCGCATCTACCGAATCCGTCATCGTCTTCTCCACGCGGTCTCCAGCGTGGGAGTTTGCCAAGAGGCACGATGTGTTACCAGACAGCAGCTGTCAGGATATAGGTCAAGTTTATCAGCTCTAGCTAAGACCGAGCTCAACCAGGTAACCGCCCTCAAAAAGTTCAGGTCGAAAATACTCCATGTACCCACATACCATTAAATACTCACCTGTTGTTGGGTTGATGGTTCCTGGTGGCCGGTTAATGCTTGAAAACACCAATTCTGTGCTCCTGTTTGCTCTGATAGCTCTCCTCAGGTGAATTTTTCCATATTAATGAGTAGCAATGTGGCAATAAATATACTCACATAAATTTATATGAAGGGGGTTGTGACAAATAGTGATGTGTCATAGGAAGAGATGTCAAAACAAAGGGTGACATCACCATAGTACATTGATGAACTTGTGGTCCTTTCCTGCAAAGCAAATATTCATTTGTTTTTTTCTTTGACATGACTGAGCAGAAAATCTGTCCTGTAACATGGTTTGGAGTGAGTCTGTGAAAAAAAACTTGAACTTTTAAATATGTCTGTGCAGTCTTGTTGGGAAATGATCCCTTAGAATTTACTGCTACCAGCCTCTATTGTCCAGTGAATCTTTCGTTCACTTTCCTCATAGATTCTTTAAAGTAAAAGAGAAAGTACAGTTGATTATATTAAGGAAGCAGTATTACACGAGTCTCTTGTGCTCAAATGCACAGACACAAATGAACACAAAGAGCACGAGTCAGCGCTGATGGTTAAGAACACCAGTGAGTTACAGCTGCACAGTATCCTGTTGTTTTGGACCGAATCAAAAAGTCCACGGCACTCTGTCGGTATGAGAACAAAGTGCATTTGAAAGGATGGCTCACACCAAAAAGCCATCAAACCAGTAAATGAAACTGGAGCAGCTTGGTAAGACTGGAAGGATGCGCTGCCGAATGCCAACCGGACTCCCAGCATGCACTGCAGGAGAATGTCGCTGAATTGGAAAGCAAGCAGAATTAAGCCTGCGAGCAGCTGGATGCCAGATGTTGCTGCTGTGCACAACGTGGGGCGGATTACCTGTCCCTCCCTGCTAAAAGAGCCCCACCCCACGTGTGCGTTTCCTGCAATCTGGGGTGTGGACCAAGAGATCCCCCCACTCTGTGAGGGATCCACTGACACACAATACCCACGGGATCCTTAGGCGGGTTATTTGCATACAACAGCTCACTTCAGGATAGGCTGTGTGATAACCTTCATTCTTGGCATGTGGCACAAACACACGTATGTTCAGTAGATGTAGATCTCTTAAGGTCACTGTTAGCTATCCATGGCTGTCTCCTTATCTGGGAGGAGATATCTGGGATTCATTTGGGATCCATTATATCTCTGGCTAATATTCATTCACACACACAAAACAAGTCCCTGTGAATACAGAACATTTTGGCACCAGTCTGCTTATCCATCCATGCACAAAGGACTGAAGGCCACAGCCACCAAACATATCATTCATTTTATTATTGCTTTTGTCACATTATGCTCCAAATGAAAGCCGCACATTAGTAAAAGTAACAATGCTTGTCTCAGAAAACGCCCAAGTCTGTACATGTCCAAGAGGGGGAATGGGACAGAAAAAACACAAAGGTGACTCTTCTGTATCACCCTAAGGAGTCGATGACAAACCCACCCCCCCATGTTAAATGTCTAATGAAACTGTGCAGGGCAAAGGGTCCTGGGAGGGGGGGCAGACGCTGGGTGAGACTTCCTCTTACAATGGTCATCTTGGATTAGAAATGCCTTCTTGGACATTAATTAGCCTGGGTAGCACTTACAGCCCCATCCCAGAAGCATGTCTGTGGTGGGGAAGGGGGGGATCTCCCCTGGGTAGTCAGGCTCCCCGTCCAAAGATCAAGTCGGTGACTCCTCCCCCATCTGGGCATTGCCAGTACTTCTTGCTGTCAGGTCTGACCAGCCATCAGGATCTGGCAGGTCCTGCTTGGGCACAGGTGAACTGCAGTGACACTGTTAGGCGCCCTTTAAGGAGACTTCACCTCGGCCTGAAAAGCCCCCATGTCGATTTTACTATCAAGCAGTCAAAGGAGCACTTTAACATCACCAGATAAACTGACTGCAACGATCCATGTATCTACAGTAAGGAAAAGTGTTGGAACTGAAGTTTAGTAAGCAAATTAGCATTAAAAGGCAGAGCACTACGTCAATAACAAATTAGGCTAATAATTACTAGCCTGGAAACGGCGGTGATCAAAGAGGCGCTGGTTCAGCTGAGGAGATCAATGTCAGACATCAGCGCTTTCCGTAGGCAGAGAGTCGAGATGCCCTGTCTGCACCATACAGGATGGGCCACGGTGTTCACTCCTCTGGGCCAGTGCTGTCGTGCTCCTCACCGCAGAATGAATGTGTGGGCGTGTGCGTATGTGTTTGTGCATATTTACAAAGAGGAACGTTAAAACCACAGCCAACGATTATATGTAAACGAGTCCGCAAAATAGTACCTAGGAGCTTAATAACAAAGTCACCGAACGTGGATGCCCCTTATCCCTAAATAGTTAAACAAAACGCTGCATGAGGACAGACATGGAAATTACAGACACAGGAGGGAACTCCAGGAAAGCCCCGTGTTACCTTTTGGTGGGGGGGAGGGGCAAGGGTGCTGCTCGCAGGGAGGGGGGCATGTTCCATAGCTGCTCTTTAAGCTGTGTCATTCAGTTTCATATTCCGCTCTTAAATAAGTGAAGCCGCAAGCCAGCGTCAGTAACTAAAGCAGGGGCGTTCTGTCGCACGGCGTGGTATAAAATGTTTGCATAGCGTTTGACTTGCTTTACCTATACTTCCAATGTGAGCCTTTTTTTTTTTTTACAATTACTAAGATGTATGTGTCAAATGCTATGTGGCCCCAACACCAGGGACGTGATATTTATTGGCAATGATGACAATTCACGCTGAGATGGACAGAACGCAGATTCTTCCAGAAAAACTAATCGACTAATATAAAGTAGAATTAGTCAAGGCAGACATGGTATTTCATGCAATTTATGGAAAAAAAGTTCTCACAACTCGTGACTAGAGCAAGTCCTCAGTGCTTGACACTGGTTTCTATGGTAATCCAGTTTGTGGAACAATATGGCTGAAG
>JABFEB020000077.1:1968532-1980451 GCA_019775895.2 Stomatorhinus ivindoensis | reverse complement strand
TGCACCATCGGCAGCTATGTGACTAGGAGCAGGCCTTCGTGTTCATGCACCATCGGCAGCTATGTGACTAGGAGCAGCCCTTCGTGTTCATGCACCATCGGCAGCTATGTGACTAGGAGCAGGCCTTCGTGTTCAGGCACCATCGGCAGCTACGGACCAGTCATGCAGAAGAGTGAAGGACGGAGGGTTACTGCTCTGATTATGTTCGGTCATCATTCATGTGACATGTACCAGCTTGTACAGCGGGGCCACTTGTCATTTAGATATAGAAACCTGAAATAAAACCACATGTTTTCAGTCTGGATGCAAACGCTGAGACAGAAGTGTGGCCCATACAGATGGCAGCATATTGCTTAAGCGAGGAGTCTGAGAGAGTGACCTTGTGTATGTGAATCAGCTCTGATTAACCAAGAATAAGTATGAGGCTGACCTGTCAGTGGCTTGTAGGAAGCAACTATGCAGTATAAAAGCAACTAACTGTGTCAGACTGTGTGTATATACACACATATATTTGCTTTGGAAAGTGTTGAAGAATACACAGTGGTTTCCAATCAATAGCCTACACTACTGATTGAATATTTCCACATGGCAGTAGCATGTTTGTGACACCCAAACATTAAGTTGAAGTTTATATTATATAATGACATCAATATGTTACAGACTCCTATATTTTTTCACTAAAATTATTGTCTGTTGAATATATTTTTCATCAATAACATTTAAGGTAGGATTTTTCATCAAGACTGACATCTAATGGTGAAAAGTGTAAGTGCAGAGAGAGTGCACATTTGGGTAGAAGCGCATCTACGTACAAAAACGTCTAAGTATTGTTCAAATGTCTACGTTGCTGGTGTGATTAGTGTGTGACGTAACAAATCCTGGCAAAAGTTATAGAATCATCACACTCAGAGGATGCTCATCCAGCACCTTTACTTTGTAGCAAATAAATCACAGATATGGTGCAAAACAATTTTTATTTAATAGGTAAACATCGATGGCTTCATGAAATATATCGCGAACAAATTAAATTAACTTATTTCAATTAGTGGCATGTTTTTGTCCAGACAGAATGGCAGGATAAATTGTGGAATCACTCAATAATGAGGAAAACCTTATAGAATCACTTTGTAATCCTTGTAATTTGCATTTCTAAAACAAACACCAAAATGCAAATTAGCCTACAGTTTAAAAAAAAAGAGTGTCTACAGACCTTACAGACCTGGTGGACTTGGCTACTTGAAAAGAAACATAACCCCAGCTAGAGAGCCGTCAGTCGAAACAATGGAAAGGATTATAAAATTCCTATATATGTGTGTGTGTGTGTGTGGCAGAACTGAAAGAAATTGGTTGAATGAAATGGGATTTACATGCAGAAGAGCCAAATAAAACCTGCACTAACACCTAATAAAACAGAACAAAACAAGGTTACAGTGGGCTGAAGAGTAGCAATCATGGAGTGAGGATGATTGGATGAAAGTGATATTCAGAGATGAATCGTGAATCTCCATTGGCCAAGGAGATGATGCTGGAACTTTTGTCTGGTGCCGTTCTAATGAAACACATGAAGATGACTGTCTGAGGAAAACAAGCAAATTCCCCCAAGCGTTTATGATATGGGGCCTTACGTTAGTTAAAGGGCCAGAGACAGACCTCAATCTGACTGAAAATGTATGGTGGAAATTCCAAAAATAAAAAAAAATAAGAATAATTGGTCCCTGACAAAAGCTCCCATCCTGCAAAGCTAATATGAAAACTGCTATTTGAGAAGCAGCCTGACGTAGAGTATTGTTTTTCATTAGTGAAGGCCGTTATGAAAGTCCGTGGAGGAGTAATGAAGAAATGTATTTTTTTAGCTGATGAATCATGTAGTGAGAATGTTCAGCTATTAAACAAAATTGTTTGGTGTCATATCTGATATTTGTGTGTTGATTATATTCCACAAAGTTAAAAAGTTGGGAGATTCCATAATTATTGCCGAGGGTTTTATATTCATGTTATCATCCATCCATTTTGTAAAACCACTTATACCATTCAGGGTCTGGAGCTTATGGGTACAAAGCAGGGAACAACCAAGGATGGGGCACCAACCCATCGCAGGGCACAAGGCAGGGAACAGCACAGGATGGGGCACCAACCCATCGCAGGGCACAAGGCAGGGAACAGCACAGGATGGGGCACCAACCCATCGCAGGGCACAAGGCAGGGAACAGCCCAGGATGGGGCACCAACTCCAATTAGCCCGAGCATGTTTTGACTGTGGAGGGAACATCCCACAGGGAGAACATGCAGACTCCACACATGGCAGAGACTCAAACCCTGGTCCCAGAGGTGTGAGCGATAACCACCGCATCACCCAACAGAGCAAATTATCTTTAATGAGCACATGTCTTCACAGTTCAAGACAATTGTTACAAATTTAATTCAATACCAAAACGAAGTTACCTCTGAATTAAGCCATTTTTACGAGCATAGTCATGTTTATAGATCTGAAATGCCGCCATACTTTGCAGCAAATTCAAGTGGCATTTAAATAAGAAATTGTTGGCTTTCTCCGATTGTTTGTATTACCGATCTCAGCATGTTGTATAAACATGGTCACGTTTGTTATCTCACCAGATCTGGGCGGCATGAAGGAAAATCGGGTTTATCGGCCAAGTATATGTTCACACACAGAGCAATTGTCTCCCGATGGCAATGGGTTTCATACATAAATACAGCCAAGGGTCACACAGTGCAGTGGGTGTACGACTCCGGCCGGCAGTACAGTGTCCAGCTAGTACAACCATGACACAAACAGGACGCTATCATAAATTGCATGTACGACTGGGATATTACGTGTGCTTGAATTGAGGGGAATGTTTATGAATCATTTTTCTGAGCTTGTTCCAAAAAACCTGTTTTGTAATATAAAAAAAGCTTACAACCAAGAATGTTTTCTGTAATAGGGTGCGGGGAAACCGGTTTTATATAATATAACCGGATAGAATAGCCTTTGTTGTCATCGCACACCATATACAATGGAATGTAATAAGCGATAATCCTGATCGCTGCAAACTCAGCAGTAGTTAGTGTGATCGATACTTACTAGTTGAAAAAGTTGCCCATTGTCTCGTGTAGTTTTGCATTATACGATAATTGAAGGTACAATAAAACTAAGGCTTCAGGAAAACTCGTGAATATTCCTCAAGAAAATAAGTGTTACGTTTGGATTTGTGCACCTCATGGGTCTAGTAAGTCTTGTTCGCCAAGTGCGTTTGCAGGACCCTAATTTGCAAACAGGGGACGTTTGCAGCATGTGCACGAACCTGAAGGTATGATTGCAAAGTAGTAGGCATGTGTCTGTATCGCAGCTTCAGTCACGAATCCAACGTCACCCCGCTCTTTTTTCTCTTCCCCTGACATTTGTGGTCAGGAAAGACAAACTGGAGGGGGGCGGCGGCCGAAATGCATGCTGGGATAGGTCGCTTTGTACACGGCGAAGCCCTACTGAAACCAAGATGGCAGAAATTACCTTGTGCGGTGAGAACGGGGCCTAAAATGAAAATTAGTCCCTCGCACTAGCGAGCTCGCAGACCCCCTCCCCACCCCCTTGTTTAGTACCAGTCGACGGTAACGAGCCGCGTCGAAGGGCCGGCAGCCGGGCCGACGAGGAACACCTTCGCACACACGCACACACACAGACGACGCGGTGCGACCGAGGCGGGGAGAGTCTCGTATGAGTTCCGAAGAGAAGCAGGACTGCGAGTGCGCGCCGCCACAGGCCGAGTCCACATCGGCAGCAGGATACGACAGGTCGGTGTACCGTCTAGGCGAGCACTGGGGATTCCGCCTGCGCCGGATCAGTTAGGAGGCCTGGGGGGGGGGTGTAGCTAGGCTAACGGGCCAGTCCGTATGGAAAGTGCGCCTGCTGCTACAGAAGCGCATCCCCGACGGGGAGAGTGCCAGCCCGCGGCTTGTTGGATTTAATGCCCGGTCGTTGGGGATATAGTCTGTAGGCCGCGTAGCGCCAGCTTAACGGGTCTAGCCGTGGGCCGCCGGCTAGGCGGTGGTGACGCTGCGGCAGCGGTGTGAGCTCGTTAGCAGCGCGGGGAGCGTGTAGCGGCTAGTTAGCCGCTAACATGCACTGTCATTATCCCGCACTCGGCCCGCCTGTCAGTGTCACATTCCCACATAGACTTTCACTACGACGCCCCCTCCCCCCTGCACACGCCCTCGCCCTCCGACCTGCGCCTTTGCTCCCTGGCTCCGGGCTGCGGGGCTCTCCGCGCCGCTTAGCCTGCCGGCTAACAGCCGCCTAGCTTTTCGCGCTCGGGTCGTGCCGTTTGTTTATCAGATGCATAAATGGCTGCTGTCCCGCAGGTTTAAGCTGTCAGACCGGCTCGGCGTGGCCTGTTCTTCGGGCACAGCTACCTCTTTGGCTCAGTGTTGCCAGTTGCTTCGGCGCGTCTAGTAAATAAATGTACAAGTGTAAATATACTGCATGTTGGAGCGGAATACGACCAAAACTAACGGGCTTCTGTTGGTAAAGGTAACCGTGACACTTTACACTGTATTTTGTGTATATTCTGAATGGTTGGCTGTGTGTTAGAATAATGGTATTCTTAAGTTGTTGTGCCGTATACGCGTTGCCTTCTTGCGATCGCTTAATGATATTTATGTATGATTTAAAAGGATCAGAATTGGTCACATTGAAATTAGTTTACGATCTTCTTGCTTTTTTCTTGACTGCACGTTAATGGTCAAATCGATTTTGGAATACCCCGCATGCACTTGTGCAGTGTACAGTAGATACGATTTATGATATGTTGCTCTGTTGCCAGTTGCAGGGATGTAATTTGAGTTGATAAATATCTCCGTATTTGCTACTTTTCACGATGTGGAGGCTGAGAATTGCTAAAAATTCCTGGCGCATTTTTCTAAAGAGTAGTCTGAAATGTCTTGCGGATTGCTGAAGTTCCGACAGAGCAGCCACGTGGTGTCACGTGTCATCGCTTCTCATTAGACCGAGCTGACTAGTGTGACAAACAGATCCCTCTTACCACGCTAGTAAAAACGAGCAACCTTGTACGATGAAATTAAAACGCAGGGAAAACTGCACGGATAAGTGTGGATAAGCTTTGATTGCATTATCTTTTCAAAATGACATTTTCCTTGGTACCTTTGAGATTGCTTTTTTGCTTTAGATGTATTCTTACAGTGTCTTGCTGACTTAAAAAAAATGACACTTGCATTGCAGCCAGACGGACGCCATACTTGGAAACAGGATTTTTGCAGTGTCCAAGGCAAGGAATCGAAGATGAGGCTGTCATTAAATGCAGACTTTGGTTAACAATATGCATAGAGGCTCTGCAGTATTTGAGTGTGTTGGTTCTCGTTGGGATGCTAAGCTGTAGCTCAGTAGGTTACGGCTTCGTTTAGCACTTTTTGATGCACTAAGAAAGAAAAGTAGCAGTTTAGGGTTGAGTTGCTTTGTAAATGTGGTAAGTGGTTGCTGATGCATCAGCGTCTAAGTCAATAAGACGGCAGCGTTCCCAAAGCTGCCGGCGGCGTGAGGCCTTCAGTCCCCCTCATTTCTCTGTTCCCCTGTTTCAGATCAGTAGAGGAGTCTGACATAGAAAACCCTGAAGCAAGCCGAATGTAAGTGCTGGTCTCCTGTTCGCCTCCCGCTTCATCTCTGAGTGTGTTAACGGCTCCATATCAAGTTAGGTTTTCGTCCCAGCAGTGGGTTACCAAATTAACTATTGCATTTTTGGGAAAAGCAGTGCCGTGTCCACTTTCCCAAAGTTACGCATTTAGACAGAGACATTAAATGTTAGTGCATGACTGGGCACCATGTATTCATGTCTGGGAAGTGTTAAACTCACTATCTGTCTTGACTTAACCCTGTTCTGTGTCATTAAGGGTTTTGGTCTGATGGGTTTTATACTCTACTGCTGAAGATTCAGCTCTTCAGAAATGGAATTGGTCTTTAATAATTATTTCACTGATAAACTTTGCATGGTCATCTGTTTTTGCCAAACCCCTCTATTAATGCATGATTTGAAAACCTTTTCTCAGCAAAGCATGCTAATTATGTTCATTATGATTAATAAATGTAATCATCAGTTTATAGTTGTTTTCTGGTTGTCCGATATAACAAATGTTTGTCATGAAATCTGACAGTACGTCATTTCACACATTTTAAGCAGAGTATGAAATATTGCTTTAATAGTCAAAGCCTCTTCTCCCATAGGTCTTTCAGCGGTAGACGTAATCATCCCAGCATGCACTGTCGTCATGTTCAATTGTTGTTACATTTGCAGTTCTTCTCTTTTATTGTATAACATCTTTTGTTGAAACTGAAAGCTGGGCTGGGAACAATATTAATTTGGTGCGGAACCAACTTGAATATCTCACTTACACACACACTCACTTACACACACACTCACACACGCACTCTTCCCCGTTGTTTGCATACTTTCCTCTGCTTCTTCTTTAGTTTTGCCTATGTGGAAGTTACCCTGGCCCTTGGATTTCTGTGGTTTCTGCCATGACATCAGTGAACTATTTCACTCGTCGGTCTGGCAGTAAAGGGCGGCATGTTTGGATGTCAGTTGATTCTTGTAGAAGTCAGCTGATTAATACACAGCTGTCAGAGAACAAGAGAGTTTGGTTAATTTGGTGAAAATGAAGAATCGAGCAGTGCAGCTTGTGAGAGTTCTCTGAAAGCCGACTGTAATCCCTCGCGTAATTAAACTCCTGAGACGGCGTGGTTCTCTCCTCACGTTTGCCCTCCTTCGGGCTCTGCCTCCCGTCTTCACGTTCTGAGAGCAGCAGTGGCAGCGCGTCATGTTTGTTTTCATATTTCTGCATTTTTTAACATGCTGTGACTGGTGCTTGGCAGTCAGCTGTGCAGGGTAGCTCTGAGGGAGAGCACGCTTCTACCTTTCCTAAGCTGTGCCTTTGTATGATACAGGGCGATTGATTCATGCTTTATCAGTGAGGGAAGTGGTTTAATTTCATGCTCGTATCCTTAGTCATTAGAATAGTACCCCTACTTGGTTCTTCATGAAACACCAGTGAGAGACACTTTCTGAAGCTCGATGCTTCTTTACGTATTTTTCCCCCATGTGAAACCAATCCGTGTGAGCTTGGTTAAATCTAGCTTTTTCTCTGTGCTGCCTGCTTTTCGTATGATAGCCCAGTAAATTTGTCAGACATTGGCTGCTAAAATTCCTTATTGTGTATACATATTCTCAATCTTCTGCGTTCTGCTGTCAAAATAATTGTTGTTCTTGCCAGATTGCTGCTGCTTTTCATTTCCTGCACAGCTCGTTTGCTCGCTGCCGTGGGAGTTCAGTGTTAATGTGCCTTCACCCTTGAAGCTGTGTGCAGGTGTTCTGTTAGGCTAAGCCGCCCTGCCAATGGACTGCACCTCCAGCCACTGTCCCGCATATAGTTTGGCTTTCAAATTCAGCTCCAGCACACGCTGAATGTCTAACTGGTTCCCATGTCCTCCCCCATTATATTTTTCTGTTTTGTGCACCCTTGTATTTTCCGGTGATTAAATGGACATATTTTGAAGTGCTCAATTGAACAATTGATAGTTTAACTTGCTACTATTTCCAGAGTTCCATTGTTGCACCAAATCGTCAATCTCTTTTTTTTATTCACTGTTTCATTGTTGTTGCCTTTGAATATTCATAGTCATTCACAAGGACTGGTGTGTGCATTTTCTGCACATCATTCTTCCTTTTCCACAAAAGGAAGCGATTGAGAGAGTCTGCACTGTCCCCCGCGTCTGAGTGCATCGACCTGGCTGGTGGCTCAGCCACTCTGTACTAACCCTTGTGCCTCATGTCTGATCCAGGAAGCGGGCAGCTGCGAAGCATCTAATCGAGCGTTACTACCACCAGTTAACCGAGGGCTGCGGAAATGAAGCCTGCACGAATGAGTTTTGCGCTTCCTGGCCGCGTTTCCAGCGTATGGATAACAACGCGGCGGCCGTCAAGGCCCTCGAGCTTTATAAGATTAATGCCAAACTCTGTGATCCCCATCCCTCCAAGAAAGGGACGAGTTCTGCTTACTTAGAGAACAGCGCCAAGGGGCTCCACCACAACTCAGCCTGCAGCGACAGGACAATGAGCCGCAAGGAGACTCCTGCTGCCAGGGATGATTTTAAAGGTAAACCAGCAGACCATGCAGCCCAGAATCGCGTCCTCCTTCGACCTGTCCAATTGTGCGTTGAGTTTTGGTTTTAGCGCTGTGCCTTTTTATAGCAGGCGGTTTGCCACAAAGTCTCGCTGAACCCGGTCGCTTCTCGCGATTCCCTTTGATCTTTGACAGATGTGGGGCAGTTTTGAAATGCTCCTCCTTTGAATGGCTAATGTTGCTGAAGTAAGCCCAGGGAACGGAGCATGGAGCCATTGAGCTGAGGGGGCGGGTGATCTGGAGGTTGAAACTTTAGTTTTTTTGTGATGCCTGTATTATTGTATTGACAGGATTGGATTGCATTCACGCGATCATATAGATGACCCAATAGCAGCCAGTTTTTTAGTATGACGGAACATTACCCTGAGGCTGATCTGAAAGCCATTGAGATGCGGTATATCACACTCCACTTAGGCGTCTCCATTAACTACTTCAGCACGCGCCGCCTTTTCTGATGAGTAATGTATTGACCCATCGTGGCCAGCAGCAGCGAAATGAGTTTTTCACCACCCCACACCATCTTTTAAATTTATAACCATAAATCTGAGTTGTCTCTGTCCTCCAGAGCATGGTTGGGGCCACGCCGGAATGCATTCATCACTTCCTGCCCAAATCAGGAAATGGAACTGGAGTTGGAATTTAAGTCTCCCTGAAATTCACATTCAATTCCAGTTCTGTTCCCCGTATTTTTTTTTTCCTCGATCCCAACTCCCTTTCCATTTCCTGATTTGGATTGGAATTGATGCATGTGACCCCAACCCTGCTCCACAGCACTGTATAATAAAACACTTTTCAGCTTAACCAAAATGCCGGCGTCTGATTGGCTATAACTTAGCAGTAAATTGACCAGCTGCTCTGTCAGATGATGTGGCACCTGTTTGTCTGCTGCTGCAACGTGTGCTCGGAAATGTGCGATTGTAGGCTACGTTTTATTTCCTTTCTCCAAAGTTGCATTGGTATTTGTGGCTGTGGGTCTTCTAGTTGTGTAAGATTACCCACCTACAGATGGTCTCCCCTAAGTGCCCTCGTGGAAGCCCAGAAATCCAGGAGAGAGAAGATTGCTTTAAAAGTAGCACAAATATCAGTCATGTGAGTTATTTCTCTCCTAAATGTATATATTGCTGTCTTGGCAGATTTGAATTTCTTGACAGAGGAGAAGGTGTATGAGATCCTGGAGATCTGTGGGGAGACGGAGGACTACTCCCCCTTGATTCGGGTGATCGGCCGGGTCTTCTCCAGTGCTGAGGGCCTAGTGCAGAGCTTCCGCAAGACAAAGCCGCATACCAAGGAGGAGCTCAAGTCGCTCCAGCCCAAGGACGAGGACAAGGATGAGGATGAGAAGGAGAAGGCTGCCTGCTCCGCTGCTGCTATGGAGGAAGATGGGGAAGCCTCTTCCTCTCGCCTCGGGGAAGGTGCTTCGCAGGGGGACAACAATGTCCAAAAGCTGGGGACTGATGAGGTGTCGGTGGACATTGATGCTGTGAGGCGGGTTTATAACAAACTCCTGGCCAATGAGAAGATTGAAGCCGCCTTCCTTAATGCACTGGTGTACCTGTCACCCAACGTGGAATGTGACCTCACGTACCACAATGTGTACTCCAGGGATCCCAACTATCTTAACCTGTTTGTCATCGTAATGGAGAACAGCAACCTCCACAGCCCCGAGTACCTGGAGATAGCGCTGCCGCTCTTCTGCAAGGCCATGAGCAAGCTGCCGCTGGCGGCGCTGGCCAAGCTGGCGCGCCTCTGGTCTCAGTACAGTGCCGAGCAGATCCGACGGATGATGGAGACTTTCCAGCAGCTCATCACCTACAAGGTCATCAGCAACGAGTTCAACAGCCGCAATCTGGTTAACGACGACGACGCCGTCGTGGCGGCCACCAGATGCCTGAAGATCGTCTACTACGCCAACCTGCTGGGTGGAGAGCTGGACACGGAACACAACGAGGAGGAGGATGACGAGCCGATACCAGAATCCAGCGAGCTGACCCTGCAGGAGCTGCTCGGCGAGGAACGCCGCAACAAGAAGGGCCCTCGTGTGGACCCACTGGAAACGGAGCTGGGCATTAAGACTATCGATTGCCGCCGGCCCCTCATCCCCTTCGAGGAATTCATCAATGAGCCCCTGAACGACGTGCTGGAGATGGACAAGGACTACACCTTCTTCAAGGTGGAGACGGAGAATAAGTTCTCCTTCATGACCTGCCCATTTGTCCTCAATGCTGTCACCAAGAACCTGGGACTGTACTACGACAACAGGATCCGAATGTACAGCGAGCGACGTATCACGGTTCTGTACAGTCTGGTTCAGGGGCAGCAGCTGAATCCCTACCTGCGACTGAAGGTGCGCAGAGACCACATCATCGATGACGCCCTGGTCAGAGTGAGTATCCTCGCGGGCCCGTACGCCTACGTGCGGAGCGGCTGATCGCCGATGCCATTTTTGGAGTTCAGTTTGAGTGTGAGGAGCCAGTATGAAACGCTTTCTTAAATGCAGTAAATGTCGTACCTTTTCGCCGTGTAGCTAAGCAGCAGTGCCTCCTGTGCACCCAATAAACAGCAGCAGCATTACTTTCTCTTCCCCAGTAATCTTGAGTGCTTCTGAATAATGCTGAGGTGGGAACTTTACTCCCTTCAGCCCCTTTCAGATAAGCTTACGAAAAACCCATTCTGCAGGGGGAGGCTTTCGCTGCTTCGGAACAGCAGTCCAGGTCCCCTGTAGTTGGGACACCAAGCAGCTCTGTCTTGGTAGATGACCTTGCAGAACCACTGGGGTGAATCATTTCCTCGATTTCCGCTTCATTTTGGGGTTCAGAGACACTGCTTATGGTAATAATACAGTGAGGAAACCCCACGTTGATCCGAATCTGGTCCGGCCATTATTTGGTTACTCGAAAATGAGGTTTTTCCATCCGCAGTGATCTGGAGGTTGGCCAGGCTGCCTGCCAGGTGTCCCTTAATCAAATAGGCTGACGGTTCTCGTCTCTCCCTGCTGCAGCTGGAGATGATCGCCATGGAGAACCCTGCAGACCTCAAGAAGCAGCTCTACGTCGAGTTTGAGGGAGAGCAAGGCGTCGACGAAGGAGGGGTGTCGAAGGAGTTCTTCCAGCTGGTGGTGGAGGAGATCTTCAACCCAGACATTGGTATGACTCATCACTGGCCTTGAAAGGTGGATCTGTGTGAAGTAATTGTGGTTTCTAACACCACTCGTCTAAAGGAACGGTAGATTTCTTTAGGTAGTGGAGTGCGATACATAATGCATAGACCGTGGCTGCCTTGGGGAGTTTCTTCCAGTTCTTTTCAGCTCAGTCCTGATTTTGATCTGAACGTCCTTTTGCAGGAATGTTCACGTATGACGAAACCACAAAGCTGTTTTGGTTCAATCCGTCGTCCTTCGAGAATGAGGGTCAGTTCACCCTCATCGGGATCGTGCTGGGCCTGGCCATTTACAACAACTGCATCCTCGACATCCACTTCCCTATGGTGGTCTACCGGAAGTTACTGGGCAAGAAAGGGACCTTCCGAGACCTGGCAGATTCTCACCCGGTAACTGATTGTTCTTCGAAATGCTCTGGAAATCCTCTGAAGACCATTTCTCTTCTTTAAATTGTGATGGTTTTTCACCGTTTCTGCCTGATGCTTGGTGTATGTATGTTATGTCACGTTACGTTACAACATCCAGAACCAATGGGGAGCCACTTCGAGCACCAGCACCATGTAACGGCGCGG
>JABFEB020000077.1:1903002-1916545 GCA_019775895.2 Stomatorhinus ivindoensis | reverse complement strand
TTAATTTTGTTAAATGTAGTTTACTCATTAAATTTCATTAAATCTACAATCCCACAGAATGACTTTTTACAGTGTATTTGTTTGGGGTCAGGCAGAGAAGCAGCTCCGTCACGGGAGTGGTTTGCTTACGACTCTCCTGTTTGGATATTAGCTTGATATGTTGTCTCCCAGCTTGCTTCGTTTCGGCAGGAGGGGGGCGGGGGGTAGGATAGATTAAGGACTTGGTGGTCAAATTGATAAGGGTACTGGTTAGAGGTAGGGGGGGAATGGATAATACGAATGATAATTCTTAATTATTGAAATCGGCGAAAGATTTTTAAATATTTTAAATTTAGGTTACCGTAACTTTTCTTTGTATGCTGTTAATATTTGCTGAGTTGCACACGGCCTGATTTTAAGCGACTATGCTGTCTAGGATGTGTGAGTCTGGGACTGCTATCGGGAATGAGCAAACGTATGCAGAGACATAAACAAACAGACATGGATGCTGCTGTCCGCTTCACAGTTCAGTGTGATTTTGGTACAACAGGGAAGTTGTTCGAAATTTGTTTCTTACTAGAACTACAAACACAGTATAAGAGGAACTGCAAACCAAACATAAGGCAGCATGTTGATGTGTGTGAATAACGAAGCCAAAGATGCTGGATTCCACAGTAAAAATGTCTGTCCATTATTCCATTCATTTTATTTAACTGCTTGTCTTATTCATTGTTGCGGGGGGTCTAGAGTCTGAGACAGGGCACGAGGCAGGGAACAGCCCTGGGTGGGGCGCCAACCCATCGCAGGGCACAAGGCAGGGAACAACCCAGGATGGGGCGCCAACCCATCGCAGGGCACAAGGCAGGGAACAGCCCAGGATGGGGCGCCAACCCATCGCGGGACACACTCACACACCACTCACTCACAGAAATATTTTAAATGATACAAAGTTATGAAATATAATAAAGTGAGACAGAATCATGAACTATAATAAACAATAGCAGATAGTCCCTCTATTGATTAAAATGCTTAAGCAGTTGCAAAGCTGTTCACATTCAGATATGCCCTCATCACCCACCTTCACACGCACCGGGGCGCCCCTTCCAGTCCTGGCTGGAGACCAACACGCGAGTCCCAAGAAAGGGCCGGGCGATGTCCGCTCTGTCCCGCGGCTGAGCTCCAGTCAGTACTGCTAAGTATCCCTCTCTGCCTCGCGGAGGCCCCCCTCTCTGCCTCGCTTTGGTCACACACACACTTGGGTGGTGTCTCAAATGAATTAGTATGTTGGATGAGTTTCCAGCAACAAATCCGAGTTCAGTGTTGCACCTGAAAGGCCGTGTTTGTCTTGCACTAAAACCAGAGAGTAGTTAATAACTGTTTGGGAAACTAAAATGCCCTTGGGACCCTCATTTTGGGAAGATCCCAAACTTGCAGCGTGTCATTGGGGTCAGGTCTGTTGGGGATGGGGACTGGTGTGGTCCTTGGGCATCGCCTACTGCACAGGAGCCCTAAGGTCCGAATCTGAGGCGGACTGTCCAGGTAGGCGTGTGGGAAGGCCTGTCTTGGGGCTGCACTGTGTGTCAGCCTGGGGGGTTGCCAACTGGGATCTGGAGATGTTTCATTGTGTGGCGTCTGCTGCAACAACCTACCTGACGGAGGGTGCTTTTTATTTGTATATTAATATTTCTTAAACTTGCAGAGTTTACTTGTTCACAGTAGATGAGTTGATTGGCTGTTTAGTCTTTGGTATGGCATGAACTATAGAAAGTTGCTTGCAAGTGCACATGTGAGCATGTGTGGCGTAGCCGGCTGTCATGGGGATCCAGCAGGGATGTGGATGTCAGCGGCTCACCCTTATCTCTATGGACTCCCGGGCGTTTCCGCGCTGGGTGCAGCTTTACGGCCCCCGACGTGACAGTCCCCGTGGATGTGTCTTCCTCGCCAGTGGACCTCGCCCTTGCTGGCAGCAGCCTGACAGCGTAATGAAATGTTTGTTTGCCTTTCACAACCTGCCGCTCACTCAAAGCTGACATAGGTGTATTACAGCACAAGACAAAGGCCAGGAATGCTAATTACACACTGGGTAAATGAATGTATTAGCTGCCGGTTCATTCCATTGTTATTTGCATTGTGTTCGGCTGGTGTTCCTGAAATCAATGCTGGTATAAAAAGCCGTTTATTACAGTAAAGGCAGGAATGTGGCATTCAGAGGATGCTTCAGTCCATGAGTGGTGCAATTAGCCTGTACCTGCCTGTTCACTTGGCTTCCATCAAGCCTGGAATGAGCCCCTGATACAGGAACGTGATCCGTGGCATCCATCTACCCTGCCGCTCTTGTTTGTGGATGGGTTTAGCTGAATACCGGGACTCCGCCTGCCGGGGGGGGGCCTCCGGGCTGCCCAGCTCTCACACGAGTCTCCCTTCTCTTGCAGTTCACCCTTACATCGGGGGAGCTGCAGACCCATACGGTTCGAGCCGCCCATGTTGGACTTCCACGAACAGTAAGGCCGAACCTCGCCTCTTTGTGCTGCATGTGCACCGTCGTCCCTGCGGACTTTCGGCCTGCAGTTAATTCAGCAATAGGGTCTTATGCGGTGGACTTTGCATGTAAATGGGGGCTCTGCTTAACATAACACTGTGTTCTGGTTTTGTAGTACATGTCTCTCTCTCTCCCCTGTGGCCTGGTGTGTGTGTGTGTGTCTGTGTGTGTGTCTGTGTGTGTGTCTGTGTGTGTGTGTGTGTGAGATGTTAAACAACAGCCACATTCGCTCACTTTCAGCTAACAGTGACAGTCAGAATCATATTCACATTCACATGGGGGAGGGTTAGAGTTGTGTTCATTATAAACAGAACCAGACATTTAGTTGAAATAATTGAGCTTTGATGGGAGATCAGAGGAAAGAGGAGAGAAACAAAATGTGCCATTAGCTCTCAGTAGATCTGAAAAAGACCTGCTTCCCATATTTGCACAAAATTGTCCTTTAAAAAAAAGTCGTTTTCTCATATCATGTGTTCTGTAATTAATTGAGTTCATGGTGATTTAGTGTTTGTCTAGTTTTCCATTTGAGAGTGGTTTTGGCAGTAGCTGAGGTGACTAATGCTAATTTTGGGTCAGGTGGTAGATGCCTGTGCAAGCAGAGCTAGTGGGCCGGGGCGGGGCGGGGCGGTCCAAACCGATGCTTCCCCAAAGCTGAGGAAGCTGTGTACGTTGCCATACGGCATAGGTGCGAGTCTCTGCACAGAGCGCACGCATCACAGGTTCACGTCATTCATTGGCTCATTCATAGCTATTCCAAGGGCCCAACCCTATCCAGAGGTGGGGCTTGCTGAAGTGACTCACGGTATCTGTTGAAGTGTCCGAAACTGCAGGCGCTCTGTGCTGCAGCAGCTTGTCCACGCGTCCTGGAGGAGGAGCGAGCACTCTGGTGAAACTCCCACGGCCTGAATGCCGCGTCTCCTGCCGCTGCTCTAGCTTCTACATCCCCAGCGACTTCCCCTAAAATGACAGTCAGGATGCACATTATTGGCCTGATATTTTTAGATGCAACATTAAGGACCTGCAACTCTCCTGTATGCAAAGCCTAATCTGAGTCCTGTATTGCAGTCAGCGTTCTGCTGATAAATTAGATCTCGCTGTCCCTCGGGCTGGGGGGCTACACCCCCATGCACAGTGACATTCTGCACTGCTCCATGACCAAATGCCACTGCTGGACTCTGTGCTCAGACTGAGTCTCACCCTGCAACCTGTGCCTCTTCCCAAGGCTCTGAAAAAGCTGCTCGGTTGAGCAACCTTTGAATTACCTAATTTTCAGAGTGGTGCATTTGAGTGTGTCGCAACGATAGCATTGCGGCATCGGATCTAAAGAACACTTCCTTACGTTCTGCTCCCTCCCCCATTGCTTTGATCCTTTTCGATGCCCATGAGGAAATTGTAGACGCTCATCTGCAGCAAATGGCCATGAATTATGTCACTGATTTAATTTTTTTTCCCCCTCTCTTCCCGTCTTCATTTCAGGCCTGTTGGGATGCCAAAAATGGAAAAGGTTTACTTACACAATCCCAGTTCAGAGGAAACTATCATTTTAATATCAATATCAGCAACAACTGCTCATTTTCATGCATCCTTTTTTCAGAATAGGGTGAGTATTTTCGGGCTTCCGCGTCCCGTTCTTTACTATGGCTTGCAGACCTTGCCCTCTGTGTGACTTGGACGCTGGCTATAGCCAGACAGCCAGTCGCCGTAGCTGTAAACGTTCTGCTAGAATGTAAAGTTACCGGAGGCTGGTCCTGGGGACAAGGCAAAGCCCTCTGTATTTCACGCCTCCTCGGAGACTGCTGACGTTTTATCTAGTGCCTTGTTATTCTGTCATAAAACAAAGTCTTGCTTGCTCTCAGCTCCTTTTACCTTTGGTCGTGGCGCTCACAGGATTTACTATGATGTGCAGGAAAACGATCTTAAGTCCGCGAGTGTTAGACACGGGGGAGTAGAGGGGCTATGACCCTCGAGACTCCGCTGCTGCGCGGAATGTGTGAAGTGCTGCGCTCTCTGCTCTGAGCTCATTTCACGTGTATCTGCTTATGACTGTAACCTGCCGCCTCGCGTCGCCACACAATAACGCTATAGATGGGTTTCTGTAGTTTCCCTTGGAAATCGAAACCGCATTCAGCTGGCTTGTCGATTTACTGTGTCAAAGCAGACGGTGATGCCCCGCAGCTGTTGTCTATAAGCAGGTTATGCTGGTTTTAAATATTTATGTTGAAATTTGTAAGCTGGTCCTTGATTTTCTGGTCAGTTAATCTTCCAAATAAATGTGACTACTGAGGTGTGATGAGACTCCTACAAGCTTTAAAAGCCTTCTTCGTTCTGTTTCTTCTAGGTTATTCCACCAGGCGGAAATACGTCATTTGACGTGGTTTTCCTAGGCCGAGTAGTGGGCAACGTAGAAAATACTTTATTTATTAATACATCTCATCACGGGGTATTTACATACCAGGTGGGTGTGCAGACATCAGTCGCTTTAGCCTTAGTTCTTTTGCCCCCATCCCTGTCTTTGACAGCTTTAAAACCTTGTGTGTTTAAGGTGTTTGGGGTGGGCATACCAAACCCTTACAGGCTGCGGCCGTTCATCGGTGCCAAGGTACCAGTGAACAGCAGCTTCTCACCGCTGATAAACATTCACAACCCGCACAGCGAGCCTCTCCAGGTAAGCATCTGCCCAGGCGGTCTCCCTTCTCCAGGCCGCAGCGTGCGGTGGGCTGACGCCTCTCTCTTGCAGGTCGTTGAAATGTACTCCAGCGGGGGGGACCTTCACTTGGAGCTCCCTACTGGCCAGCAGGGCGGCACCAAAAAGTTATGGGTCAGTATTTGGCTTTCCTGCCCCGTCCTGTAGGGGTCGCCGTGCTCACAGCCTCATGGTCCTTAACTGATTTGGGTTATTCTCGCGTGCTCCTGGCCAGGAGATCCCTCCTTTTGAGACGAAGGGGGTGATGAGAGCCAGCTTTTCCTCGCGGGACGCGGACAACCACACGGCCTTCATCCGCATCAAAACAAACGCGTCCAGCGAGGACGAGTTCATCATCCTGCCAGTAGAGGTGGAGGTCACCACAGGTGAGCGAACCGCCGCAGTGGCTCCAGACACCACCGTTGGGGTTTGGCCAGAAGGGGACCCGTCTCTCATCTGCCTTTTCCTCTCCGCCAGCCCCTGGAATATACTCCTCTACAGAGATGCTCGACTTTGGCACACTACGGTCGCAAGGTGAGAGGCACTTTTTCAACAAATGCTGTCTAACTGTAAGGACACCGATTTTTACCCCCCCCCCCCCCCCCCCCCCGGAAGATGTCCGGTTATTTCTTATCGTGTGGCAGTTTATTTAATCACCCTTGACTGTCTGGGGTGGTCAGAATGCTGCTTATCTGTCTGCATGTTTGCATATTTGTTTTGTAGATCGACCAAAACAGTTAAATTTACACCTCCTAAATTCAGGGACAAAAGATGTACCAATTACCGTAAGTAGCTTTGTATTTGTACATCTCGTGCTGGAGTGTCTGTGTGTGTGTGTCCTGAGCCTTGTCTTTAAATGGTTTTCCCCCTGTATTCCAGAGTATACGGCCAACTCCCTCAAATGAAGCAGTTTCCATAGATTTCAAACCAGTTACATTAAGAGCGGGGGAAAATAGGTATACCAAAGTTGCAAGCATCAGTTTTGATGGTAAGCATTTTGGCAAACTGCGTCCTTTGTTCACTGTGTGATCTGTACTCCTGACCCAGGACAACGACCTACTCACTCTGTAAAATGACACGTTCCCATAAGGACATGTTCCCTTAATAGGTTTTTATATTAATACTGTAGTATTTTCCGTTGTAAAAATCATTGTCTTCCCACAGATTATTGGCAACATACGTAAATCATATATATGATAAACTGCATTTTTATCTTGGGTCAAAAAGGCAGCTGTGTGATAGTGAATTCTCCGGCTAGATGGGTGCGTGTGCCCCCCCCCCCCTTTCATTAGTACGTCCAAAGCCTGACGCTTGCCCCCTCGAGGACGGGCTGACTCTCAACGCGGCCCGTTCCCTTCTCTCTTTCAGCCTCCAAGGCGCGCCGACCATTTCAGTTCTTCGGTAAAATTACAGTGAAAGCGAAAGAGAAAAGTTACTCCAAACTGGAAATTCCATACCAGGCGGAGGTTTTAGAAGGGTGAGTGTTTCAGGTGCACTTCTGAGCCGCCTTCTGCAGATGCATACAGAGTGGCATAGGACAAGCGGGTCGCTCGCTGAGCTTGGTGTTGGATGTGTCCGAGTTGCCTTTCAGCACCCTCAGTTACCAAATGCTGGCGCAGTGCAGCTCGCTTTTAACACAGCTGCAGGTCGCTGTAGTTTGCTGTGCTGTGAGACGGTAAGGTAATCGGCAGCCTCGCCTGCGTGCCTGACAGGTACCTGGGCTTCGACCACACGGCCACACTCTTTCACATCAGAGACAGCCCCACCGACCCGGTAGAAAGGCTGGTCTTCCTCACCAACACGTTCAGCTTCGCCATCCTCATCCACAACGTCTCGCTCCCGGAGGAGGCCAAGACTATGTTTGCGGTGGGTACCGTCTGCAGCAAGATAAAGGTGGATTTTTTTTTTAATCACCAGCTCCGACTTCTGCAACAGTTTAGCACAGTATATAGTTCTAGATGTAGATTTTCCTCCATTCAATTGAACTGTTTTTTTGTATTTTAATTTTTTTATTACTCGTTTGATCTCCTGCATAAAACATACGGTTTTGATGAAAATGGTCCCATGCTGGACAGACATCTCTGTAATCTTGACCTTTGGTGAGAGAGGGGGTTCTTAAACTATAGACTTTGCCCAGACAGATTTGAATCTGGGGTGGCTGGATTGTGTTTTGAAGTTTTGGGTTGCTGTCCTTGAGTTCTACTGTATCTTCTGGCTCAGATCCACAACTTCAGCACGCCGGTCCTCGTCCTTCCCCACGAGTCCCAGAGCATTTTCACACTCTACTTCCAGCCGGTGCGTCCCTCCATCCACATCGACAGCAACATCCTTCTGATCACAAATGCCTCCAAGTTCCACCTCCCCATCCGGGCTTACACTGGCTTTCTCGAGGTACGCATCCCGCGGGTCCCGGTCTCCACGCTTCTTCAGGCAGGAAGCGTCTCCCTGGCTTCCTTCTGATTGGGTAATTTTTTTGGGCTGAAAGGAGTTTATGGCGGTCAGCAGACTTTTTGATCAAGGTCAGGGGGGTAAGAGTGCAGACTGCCGATTTTCTGATTGACCTTTGACACGTGCCCTTACCCGAATACGCCCTGTCCCCACCAGCCCGTGGTCCTGCCCCCCAGCCCTGAGGAGCATACTCTGGATTTCAGTGTGCTTAGCGCCACAGACGTAAACAGCCTCATCTTCGTCGTCGTCAACAGCAACCCTATCGAGGTGGGTGGCCGTCGCGCCCCCGCGGCACTGCGTTTTCCCCACCACGGGACAGCTGACCCTCCCTCTCCTGTGTTTGACCCCAGCTGAAGATAAAGTCCTGGTTTGTTACCGGGGATAGCCTGACCATGGATCTCCTCCGCGCAGAGTCTGGGAACAGGACTGCAGCACTGTCCAGGATGCAGGATCTCCGGAACGCGTCAGCCTCCGACCAGCAAACCGTAAGTGTGTCTGAGCTGGTAAGGTCTCTTATTTACAGAGCCACGCATATTTTCTCTGTATCTAATATTAAAGCTCCAGTCAGCTGGTTATTAGTGGTGATGTTATTTCTGTCTTCGTTCAGCCGGGTTGCCTGACCTGAACACGCCATTCCCCCCTTGAGCTCTCTAATACAGGCAACTCTTGTGATTCTCAAGGCACTATCTGCCGGTTTGTGGCCCTCACCGCGGCGCCAGTCGCTAAGGGCCGTACGTCTCCGTTCTCAGGTGATCCTGGCCTCTGGGTACTACGCTGCTTTCAGGGTGACCCTGGCTGCCAAGGACCTGGAGGGCGTCTATGACGGAGCCGTGCACATCACCACGGACTACGAGGTGGGTCGCCGTGGCGATGCCGGTGGAGCTGCCGGCACCCAGGAACGCGGGGGTCTGATGGGCGGCGTCGATCCCTCTTTGCAGATATTGACCATACAGGTGAAAGCCGTCGTAGCAGTGGGGACCCTGAGCAGCTCTCCGAAACACATCCTCCTCCCCGCATCGTTCCCGGTAGGAGGCCGCGTCGGTGCCGGGTTGCAGTGACTCTGCTTTTCGTTACGTCCGCTACAGGGTGCTTCCCACCTCCCCCCCCCCCTTCTCTGTCACTCGCATGTCCCCAAATTCTCTCTCGCTGCGCCTTTCTAGGGGAAGACGGTGCACCAGAGCCTGAACATTCTGAGCTCATTCTCACAGCGGGTCAAGTTGCAGGAGGTGCGTTCCCTCACGGAGGACGCACGCTTCTACTCCAAGAGGCTGCGAAGTAACAAGGATGAGCTGGAACCGCAGTGCAGGTCCAAGGTGGGTGCCGGGTGCGAGCGTGGGCGCGGGGCCCCCGCCTGGCCGGTGCATGCACGTGGCCCGCGTGACACCCATCCTCAGCGCCTCCGCAGATTCCCCCTCTCACAAAGTGTTCTCTTCATCCCTCAGGTAGCAAATATTTATTTTGATGCTAGTTTGCAGTGTGGGGACCACTGTTACGTCGGCCTGCCGTTCCTCTTAAAGTGTAAGTAAACCTGCGGAGTGTGCGGTGCTCTGATTGGGGGGGGTGTGTGTGTGTCCCTCTGAAGCTCCCTTCTCCTCGCAGCCGAGTCCAAGCCGCACGGCCTCTCCATGCAGGAGGGCGGCTGGGACGGCGATGTGGAGCTGCACCAGACGCTCCTTCGGCGCTGGCAGGAACTGAAGAACAGCTCAGGCCACGAGTGGGTGTCCGCCGCCTCGCGGGGATGAGGGTCTGCTGGCATGGGATTCCTGCCGTAGTTCAGCTTGATGAGAACCGGAATGAAACAGAAATAGTGTGAGAGCCGTGTCTGGAGGTCCCAGCACCCTGTTAGTTTTAAGAGAACTTTATTCATTCTAAGGCATCTTACTCACGGTGCTTAAACATACCAACTATAAGGAACGCGATATAAAATAAGGAACTCAAGTGGAATACACTGCTAACGAAATGCAAGCATAATAAAGGATTTAAAGAATGAGGTATGTGGCTAGAGCGCGTGTGTGGAATGGATGTGAAAAGGTACAGGATAACTGAGCATGTGACGCGCACCGCCCTGCTGCAGGGTCAGAGCCGTGTTTGAGGTCAACACCGACCTACAGAAGAAGGTGCAGACCATGGTGACGGCCCAAATGACGTGGCCGTCCATAATTGGCTCGGCCCGCCAGATCATCTTCCCCCTGACCAACAGCAACAGCTCCTCTGTGAGTATGCGCCCCATCCATGCTGGGGGGGTGGAGCATGTCCCTGCCCGACCAGCGTGCTTCATAGTTATGTACCCCCCCAACACGCAGGAGGAGCAGCTAGTGCTGGAGAACCCAGCTGACGTGCCCGTCTACGTTCAGGTCCTCCCTCTGGCACTGTACGCAAACCCGTCTGCGTTTGCCGAGAAGCTGGCGGACAGGTGAGAGATCGCTCTGGGCCGGGTTCAAGCCAGCGGGTCGTGTCAGGAGCGGCTGGTCGATCAGAGGAGTCACGACGTCGTTCCCTGTGTTTTTTGTGCTCAGGTTCCCCTTAGGAAAGTCCATGAACATCAGCACTAACACTCTGGAGTTTCAAGTTTACAAGAACCACGTAAGAACGCCCCTCAGCCAGTGCAGCTTTTTGCCCTTTGCGTACACGTCTTTTTGACATGTTAGCAATGTGCATTTACCGGGTGCATACAGTTAAATAACTAAGCTGAACTCTAAATAATGAACTGCAAAGCTGTTCTGGATCCGCAGCCTGACTAGTCTCTGGTTGGCCCTTGCAGACCCCTTTCGGTAAGGGGGGCTCGTCTGGGTTGGCAGAGGGGCCCACGCGGCTCCTGCTCTCCCCTGGGGAGGTGAGGCGTCTGTTGGTGCGCTTCACGCCGATGGGCAGCCACTCGGTCACGTCCCTGTTAATAGTCAGGTAGGTGCCGGGGGGGGGCAGAGCTGAGTGAAGATCCAGCCCATATACATGCTACCCTGCACTGACCCTGGATGTGGCTGTGGCTGTTGGCATGACCCCTGACCCCTTTCACTGCGGTTTCATGAATGTGCCCGTTGGACGCGTTACCCCCCCATTGCAGTGCCGTGGAGAGACCAAACTGGGGGTGTAAGGGGTCACATTTGGGCTTCATGCCCAGTTTGCCAGCTCAGGTCTCCAGAGGCGGCCTCCGCTAACTCCTGCAATCAGGTGCTTTGCCTTCAGTGCACTAAGGACTGAGCAGCATTAAGTGGATAAAACGTGAGCCTCTGAATACAGCCGTTGGCTGAGCAGCTAAAAGCTAAGCTAACGTATCATAATCTCAATTCTCCAATTTAAATCCTTTTACGATAATCGCTAACATGCAAGTCTCTGCTGCCGATGACTCGTCACACTTAGGACTGCAGTGGACTATGGGCCCCATTGAAAGACCACAGGCAGGTGGTCTGACGGTGTTATGCAGCACCTCTCCAGCAGGCGGCGCAGTCTGCCCACCCTCGCTTAATTAAGACTGCTCTGGTGTTGCAGGAACAACCTGACTGTGCTGGACTACCTTGTAGTGCAGGGTCAGGGCACCACAGAGAGCCTGAAGGTTGCGGGAAGACCCCCCGGACCCAGCAGTTCCCTGAGGTTCAAGATGACGGAATCGCTGCTGAAGGACTGCACAGAAGGTGACTCCCTGCCCATGGGGCCTGGGCCTGGGCCTGCAGGGACCTTCTCGCACACTAGCCAAAGCTTTAGTGCCACTAGGAGGCTGGATATCATATAGGTCTCCTTGGTTAACTTCCTCTGCATTCCTCAGCTGTCCAGCAGCACTCCAAAATCACTCTGACTGTAGTTGTGTTGCACCATGTCCCAGAATGCACTGCCTTATTTTGAAATGGCCCCACACCTATTCCCCGGAGGTAATGAGTGAAGCCTTCTGTTCCGGTTTGATTTTTCTACCACCACAAGTTTACTTTTAGTTTCTGCTCTGTGTCCTTCAGTAGAGACTCGTGATATAGATCTGCTTCCTCCACTTTGTTTTATGAGTTTTTTTTTTTCCTCTTTTCACTTTCAGAAGTTAAATCTAAAGAGCCCAACTTCACCCTCAGAAGGACTTTTAAAGTCGAGAATGTTGGACAGCTTCCAATCAGCATCCGTTCCACAGAAATCAGTGGATATGCCTGCGAAGGTTTTGGATTCAAAGTTCTCAACTGTCAAGAATTTGCACTTAAACCAAATGCTTCAAAGGACATTGTCATACTGTAAGTCACACTGTCAAGGGGCCCCGTGGGACGAGCTGTAGGTTGGGGGGGGTGCCTTTCGGAACTCCCCCAACCTCACCTCCGGCTCTGAACCCGCCCCTTCCCCCCGGCAGGTTTACACCCGACTTCACCGCGTCGCGGGTCATCCGGGAGCTGAAGCTGGTCACGGCGGGCGGCTCGGAGTTCGTGTTCGTGCTGAACGCCTCCCTGCCCTACCACATGTTGGCGCCGTGCGCCGATGCCCTCCCCAGGCCCAGCTGGGAGCTGGAGCTCTATGTCGTCGTCTCCCTCATCATGAGGTCAGCCGTCGCGGAGGGCGGGGGGGGCTGCTGCCGGGGCGAATGGCTGCCGGCTGAGGACTGACGTGCAGCCTCTCGTCCCTGCAGCTCTATGTTCCTGCTGGTGATTGCCACGGCCTACCTGGAGGCCCAGGGTGTGTGGGAGCCCTTTCGGAGGCGCCTTTCCCTGGAAGCCGCCAATGGGCCCATGGAGACGGGGAAACCCTTCGATCTCAGGGATATCGTGCGGATTCAGACGGATCCAAAGTGGGTGTGGGTGTGTGTGTGTGTGTGTACATATGTATTTTTTTATTACAGATGCTCCTGGCTTTATGATCGATGATCATAGAGTAGGCAGCGTATTTTTTAATAATGTCAGGTGATGGCAGCATCCCCTCAGCCACACTTCTGGCCTCTGTAGCAATCGCAGGGGTAAACATACGGTGTTTTAACAGTGTACAGTATTTCTGTGTGAGTGTAGTTGCAGTAGTTATATCATAGCATGGTTATTGCAATGCATTTTAACACTTTTACGTTAAAATGTAACATTTAGTTACTGTGTACGTTCACGTTAACCTTGCGTGCCACGTGTCCCGTCCACCTTCCCAGCTCGAGCGAGTACGGGGATTCGAACCACAACGTGACGCGAGGAATGTACACGACGGGTGGCTCCTTGTCGCGGGGGGGTGGTCGTCCCTGTGGCCGGGCGTCCACGGACCTGGAGGGCCTGCGGTCCAGGACCAACAGCGGCAGGGCAGCCATGCAAACGGGCCCCCAGTTTGGGGGAAAGGGGTCCGGCGGCTCCGGCTCGGACGGTCCCGCGACTCAGTGCCAGCTTCCCGTCCGGCGGCTACGCGGCGGCAGGTCGGGCCAGCAGCCGGCACCCCCGCAGCAGGTCCTGAGCCCCCCAGAGCCCCCGGCCCACACGCCAGCGGTGCCTGCCCAGCCTCCCAGACCCCGGTCCGAGGGGCCGGCACGCCTCAGCTCCGAGGACTCGGACTACATCGGCCTCCTGGACGCCATGGACAAGGACCTGGACCGGCCCGAGTCGCCCTCCGTGGAGGTGTTCCCCGAGCAGCCCCCATCACCCGCTGCCCGGAGCAAAGGTGCGCGTGGGGGGGGGCAGGCTTAGTGTTAGTGTGCGCGTCTCCCGTTCCAACAGAATGAGATTGCTCTGCTCTTCATGGGCATCAGGTAACATCACAGGTTAGGATCTAGATCAGGGTTCCGGTACTGGGGGGGCATTCTGAGACGCAGATTATTCAGCTCAGGTTTAGTAGGTGTGTCTGAGCAGGGAAATGGCAAACTGCTTCAGACTAGCCCTCCAGCACCGGAAGCGAGGGACCCTGATCTACAGTAACTGGGGGGGGGGGGGGCAGGGGAGGACCAGCGGCATTAAATTTGCCCAAAA
>JABFEB020000077.1:1880531-1893548 GCA_019775895.2 Stomatorhinus ivindoensis | reverse complement strand
AGAAGATGGTCTGTACCCCCCTCCCCCCCCCCCCCCATGTTGTGTTCCTATGCTAAGTACATTGGGGCTGTCTGTGCATTAAAGGGGCTCCGTCTGCTCTCTGTTTTATAGGTATTGCATCAGTCGTCCACAGTATAAGACTTCCTGTGGAATCTCATCACTGGTATCCTGCTGGAATTTTTTGTACAGCACACTGGGAGCCGGGAGGTAAATCTTCCAAGGAGTCGGAAATCAGTTGCTTTCTCTGTCCTCTGAAGTCTTGCAGAAGTGCGTTATGGGTTATAGCATCACTGGTGCAACTCGCTTTATGATGGTTAGACTTGGATACTTCAACTTTACGATGATGCAATAGCGACGCATGTTCAGTACTCGGCATATTTTGAATTTTCCTGCAATCCTGGGCCCGCGATACGCTGTACGATACTTTCTAATGATCCCGGCCGCATCCGCCCGGCCACGCCTCCGGTCTCTAGCGATCACGAGCGTAAACATCTCACACAGCGTTCCAACAACATATTGTACAGTGTTTTTTATCTTTTTTTTGCCACTGTTGTTTGATCTCAGTACAGGTAAAGTCAGTGACTGACAGTGGGGCTTCAGTGCCTCATTACCCCCCACGCTGTCACACTTTTACGCTGCCGTTTGTTTTCTATTCCCGAGCAGGGTGAGCAGGGTAAGGTGCGTACTGACCCGTGTCTTGCTCCTGCAGCCTGCCCCCTATCTCCCAGGAGGAGGCATTGCATATCCTGGGCTTCCAGCCTCCCTTTGAGGAGATCAAGTTTGGCCCCTTTACCGGCAACGCCACCCTCATGCGGTATGCGGCCCCCGTTATCACACTCCCGATTGGCTGATGCCTGTCCCCTCCCCTAGCCCATCCCGGGGGTGCTCTCATCCTCTCCATTCCCACAGGTGGTTCAGACAAATCAATGACAATTTCCGTGTGCGGGGGTGTTCCTACATTCTGTATAAACCCCACGGGAAACACAAGACTGCTGGTGAAACAGGTAAGCGGCATGCCGTATTAGCATTAATTTCTAGTAGGTACAGGTCACATCAGGCTATGAATGTTATATGCAATAGCACCTTAATGATGTGTACACACGTTATGCTACTGTGATAAGCTTGTAACTGATGCCTTAGTCAAGAGTATATTCTGCCGCTGTCTACATTTTGGCCAGCGTCTTACTTATTTGCGTTTTAACGCGGTGCTCTGTGGCCTCCTCTCCAGCGGAGGGAGCTCTGACAAAGCTGACCCAAGGTCTCAAGGATGAGTCGATGGCCTACATCTACCACTGTCAGAATCACTACTTCTGCCCCTTGGGCTTCGAGGCGACTCCACTTAAACCAGCCAAAGCCTACAGGTAGGGAAGGCTTTGGCAGAGAGTAGGATTTTAGTGGTTTAGTTATAAATAAAACACCAACCATATATATATATATATATATATATATATCTCACACACACACCCAAAAATATTAGCTCATCCTTAAATGTTGTACCATAATCTATGGTTTGGGGGCAGCATGTGACTCAGTGGGCTAAACCTGCGTGCCTGTGATCACAAGGTTGCCGGTTCGAGCCCGACCTCAGCACGTCTGTGAGTGCTTGAGCAAGACCTTTAACCCCCTGCTCCCTGGGTGCTCTACAAAGAGCAAGCTGAGGCAGGCGTAATGACAATTTCAATAAAGTATCAATTATTATTATTATTATTACTGAATCATAATGATGAGTGAAAATGTTACACTTTCCATCAGACGGTTTCTCTCAAAATGGGTCTCGTCAGACTACGCTGTATTCCCTGTTCCTCCCCAGGGGTGCCCTCCCCAGTAGTGAAATGGAGCACTGGATTCTCATTGGAGAGCCGAGCAGGAAACACCCAGCCATCCACTGTAAAAAGTCAGTCTCTGAATGGCCGAGGCCGTGAAGCATTTCCTGTCGGCAACAATCTCACCTGTGCTTCACTGAATTTTTGTTTAGGTGGATGGACATTGTGACCGACCTTAACACACAAAATCCAGAATATATAGATATCCGGCACACAGAAAGGGGAATTCAGTATCGCAAAACCAAGAAGGTTTGTGGGGGTTTTTTTCCAACCAGTTATCCTCCGTCACCCAAGTGTTGCATGAATCTAAACATTTCTCCTGATAAGGTCTTGAAAGGGATTGTGCAAATTTTGATATTTGTAAGCAAAATTCTCAGTATAATCCTGAGCAGTCAATAATGTTATATTTTGTTTTTACGTGTAGAGAAGATTATTTTTCACACAAGCTTGGTTTTAGATCGCTAACTTGTATCTTTGGGCACAACCAGGAGCTTGGGTTCCAGGTGTCCTCACAGAGCAAGAACCATTAACGGTTCCGTGTATCGGGCAGGTCGGCGGGAACCTGCACTGCATCGTCGCCTTCCAGAGGGTGAACTGGCAGAAGCTGGGCCCTTGGGCAATGAACCTGGAGAACCTTCAGCAGGACCTCCAGCATCAGGGGGCAGAGAGGGGGGTCGGGTTCGAGGAGAAGCACTCCGCCAAGTCCCTGGGTCACCTGAGCCACTCTCTGAGTACGGGCTACCACAAAGAGGTCAACTGGAAACGCCTGTCCAACACCTACGAGTACAGGCATGGTGGGTCCCCAGACAGCGAGATCGACGAGGACAGCACTGAGTGACAGCACTGAGTGACAACACTGGTTCTGCAGGGGACTCTGGCAGAAGGTGCACCCAGTCCGTCTGCTCCTCAAACCCCTGAATCAGACTGTTCAATCTTGGCCCAAAGGTGGCACAGTCTTCATTTATCTACATATCGGTAAAATGAGGGGATTAGCATAAGGCAGGTGCCTGGGTACGAGTGGATTTAACACCACTTGTACACAGCAGTGTCGTCCTACTAGCTTGCGGGGAGACGACATTTCAACGCTTCTTTCTGAGCTGGAGTCTGACCACGTGACTTGGCACACTTTACGTTACCGACTCTGTCTGTAGAAGAATGATACTTAAAGGAGAAAGTCACTGAAAGAAAATGATGTAAAATTTGCAGATTAAACTGAAAGCAAGTTGTGTCCAAAGTGTAAAGGTAAGAAAAAGATTCTCAATGAGGCAGAGTAATTGTACTGTGTTCACTGTATTCACTGTATTCCACTGTAATCACTGTATTGTTGAATGTACTAAGGTATAGCCTGTGAAAAAGGCCTTGTGGGATATGAGATATCAGTAAGACCAGACAGCACATCTGCTTCCTTTTGTCATATAAGCCCACATATATTCCACCACCCCCCCAAATTGTCATGGTCTCAGCTCCATATTCTCCCCCATGTATAAATGTGGCATTAGTGTACATTTGTTTTTTTCCCCCCTTTATTTGATTATAAATAAAACTTTCTACAGATTGAGGGTTTTATTTCACTGAAACGAACACGGTTTACTTTTTTATCCATGGATTTAGCCGGTCAAGAAAAGGCTCTGTAGCGGGTCGCTCGGCCGCCATGTCTGGGTGATGTCATCACCGCGAGGCTCCAGTGACCGGGTTCCCATCCAGGTGGGATTTCAGCTCCGCGATATCCGCCGGGCTGACGCGGCAGCACCCCCCTGCAAGAGGCTGTTCTGCTGAGCGCTGCATGGGTGACGCGTTACGACTGACGGCTGCCCTTCACCGCTACACAAGCCCTACCCACCGATCCAGGACGCTCCCAGTTCCCGCCACCGTGTGCTAAGCCTGGCAAAGGACGTCCTCCTCTCTGGTGTTCTCCATCTGAAATGGGGATGCAGAGAAATGTCTTAGAATCATCAGCGATTAAGATACATGGTGTTTAACTCCTGAGAGTTTGGAGCCCCACCCACCCGACATCATGGTCCCACTCCTCCCCGCTGTTGGGGTAAACGATCCAGTCCAGGTCCGGGCTGCTAAGTGGACCAGCGCTGACCAACAACGGCTCGACGAGGGAGGGGGCACAGCAGTTTACCCCAACGGCAACCAACTGCTGGGACCTGTGGGCCAGCCGCACTGCCTCTGAAAACAACCTGCCGTTGGAAATGTGTTTTCCATCCTGGAAGACAATTCAAATGACTTTGTTCACCACGTGAAGTCCTTCTGATGGCTCCTGGGTCCTGGAACCTCGCGTCTATCAGATATCTGAGTAGCTCTTTGTTATGCTTCCAGGCACAGAAATCAAGAGCAGCTGGAAGCAGCTGGAAATGTCACTCGGCCGCAGAGCTTACCTTACAGGAGAAGGAGAGCCAGGCTTTAGAAGCAGGGAACTCCCGGAGAAGTTCCACCAAGGCCTCGGCCTCTTTCAGGCTGGGGATGGTTTCCATGGCGATAACATCAGCCCCTGCAGAAACGAGGCACTGCAGTCTTGGCCGATGCCAGGCCATCAGCTCCTAAGACCAGAGGAGATTCTTCCAGTGACTCCTGCCCTCGTGCTGTTCAGCACTGGCACCGCGAGCTGCACTGGGCGGCTCACCTCGACAGTCATGTCCTGGTCATAAGCTCCCGAGTACTCAGAGCCGTCGTGGAGGAACGCGCCATAAGGCCCAACAGAACCAGCCACCATCGGCACTCTGTCCCCTGGGGAGGGCGAGATCCAGGGTGAGCCGTAGCAGGGAGGGAGAGAGGCAGGGCCACCATGGCTGGAAGTGTCCGAGGTCCGTTTCAGTCCCGTTTATAATAAAGCGCTGGGATCAGTTTCTGACTTTACCTACTGGAACCAGCAGGGCTTCAGTAAATACACAGGCATACTGTAAATTCCAGGGAAAGGTAGTGTGTGTGTAGCTCCTGCCTGGTCTGGCATGTTCTTTAACCCGAGGTTTTTATTAAGATATAACCAGTACAGTGAAAGAGAGAAAATGTTTCTCATTTGATGCATTAATTGAATTAAAGACATCATACTAGCCAATAACGGCTTCACAGAAGCACCCTGTCCTGCAGCCAGTGCTGGAGGAGGGTGAGCCGCAGCTGAGACCAAGCCCAGGCGGGGGGCCGCTTTACGGCGACTTGCCACTCTTACCGGAAGGGGGGGGCCCGCCGTCAAACTCCAGCAGGGCCTGTCGGGCCAGATGCACGCTGGACATCAGTAGCTGGCTGGCTCGTTCCACTGACACACCCAGATGCTGGACAAACCCTTGTATGCTAGCCTGATAGGAGGCCGTCACGATGACATCTGCACCACTCTGAAGAAATCTACACAAACATTGCTGCACCTTGTGATTTGCTAAAATACCCCTTGTGGTGCAAATCAGAACCACTGTAACACAGTGCAGTTATGCGGTTTTGAAATATTTACATCTACGTGGTTAACTCAACTACCCACTGGTTAATTTACCGGCTCCTACTGGGTCAAATCAGGCGGAGATTCACAGTCCATGATAATTCAAAACAAAGTCTAATCAAATCACTACACTGGTAAGCACAGGTGAGTGAAAAGCAAAATATTAATAATAATAATAACAGATTACTACAACACAAAGAAAGGTACACAAACCAAGTCAGTTCAGGGGGTTTGTAGACCCTACCTGTAGTGGGCGCTCTTGACAGCCTGTGGGTTACTGTGCAGTATTCTGGCACTCCATAAGGGGTCGCCCTGTTTCAGCAGATCCTATCGTCAATCGCACATCTCCCCATACCGTAATCGTGCTTTTCTGTGTCTGCGTCACGTTACCTGTATCTTCAGCCCCGCGGCTTCAAGTTCTGTTGCCAATCCACCATCCAGAATTATTGGGACTTTTGTCATGGTAGCATCAGTGCTATTCAGTGTGCTGTATCACATAAATGGGCTGATTCCTACAAGAGAGAGTTACTGTGCGTGTGTTTATACAATCATATATACGTCCTATACGAATTACGTCATTACGTGTCGTCGTGACGTATAGAAGGAGAAAATGGTTGCCTTCTGGTCGTGACAAGAAATCACGTTTATTTAGAACACGAAATCGAGGTGAAAAAAGTTTACAAAACCCGCACTGTATGAAAAGTAAAATATTCAAGGATCCTACGTTTAAGGTCATTTTCCAATAAACCAGAGACGGCCGTCAGGCATAGCCGATATGTCAGACCAGAAGTTGCATTACTCCAAACGGCAAATAAAACTCTTAACACACAAAAGCGATACCAGTAGTTAGCTAAGCAGTGTACCTAATCACAGCAAAATTGTCATTTTTTTGAAACCGCTTGCAAAAAAAACGGTCTAATTTCAGAAGCATTTGACAATATTAAACAGAGGTTCACAACCTACATGTACGCCATAAAAATAGCAACGTGTGAAAACACGTGATCTGTGACAGTCCTACTTCCGTTTTGTAAATTCGTGTTTTTCTTTTTTTGTAAGTGCCACTAGATGGCAGAATTCGTCCATTTATGTAAGCATGTGCAGCCCATATTCCAGTATTTCTAGTATTCCAGCGGTTACTAAAGTTGTTCAACATCGAAAACAATTTAAGTGTAGCTCATTTAGGCCCGTTTTCAGGGCAGACCCAAGGCAAACACGAGCTAAGTGCTGCCACTACGAGGCCCCCACCCAATTGATCTGCCTGTCAGAATGGGAAGAAAAATGACAAATGACAACTATAGGGTAATTAAATTTAGCATAGGAGCCTGAAAAACGGGTTGGGCCCTGTCTTTTATCCAAATATAGAGACTGGTGTTTCATAATTTGTCATAAATTAATTTTTAGCAATGATTTTCGGAATGTCGGATGTTTGGCTCAGATAGTAGGTTACAGGTGCTACAGCTATTCAGCTGTCAGTTTGCTACAGCAGGTTCCGTCAGACAAAACGCTGGGTGCAGCTGCTGGCCGCTCGCAGCGGATTTGGTCCCAGTTCCAGGGTGTAACCTACTAGAGCCTTACTTCTCCTTTGGCAAGTACACTGGCTCAGTCCACGTCCCTGTTAACCTGAAAGCACGACATGAATGTTTTAGAGAAATCAGCTTATTATCAAAACAGATGGTCATTGAGTATACTAAAATAAACAGGCTATGTACTGAATATGATACTCTCTGCAATTCAGTATAACTAAAGTCAGCTGTCATTCAATTTGAAATCACAAATAATACAGACTTTGGGGTGTTTTGTTCTTCATAAAAAATAACATTGTGCGACAAAAAATATGGTTATGAAATAAACTCGACAGTTTGTTTTAACTACACATATACTTACATGATCGAGAGCTCTCGGCAGACTTGAACTTCATTGTCTTTTCAAGTGCAGATAAGTCCAAAGAACAAAAGCTGAATTCTCTGCTGAGCCAGGCCAAAGGTCCTTTTCCTTATATGATTATCGTGACTTAGCAGAGCTTTTGTTCCAGGATTTCAGAATTCGTTACAGATTCCATGAAGCAGTGCTTTCTGCGACTTGTGAGGGTCCTGCGTCTGCTCTGCTTCTCTGTTTATATTCAGACTTTTCGCACTCGCCACATTTGCTCCGTTATCAAGTGGACAGTTTTCAAAGTAAACGACATAGATCTGCCTGTGGTTAGCATGAAATGTTCCCAGGCACAGCGGCGGACTCAGCAGGTGTCTGGAAAAATGCGGCAAAACGGCTCAACCCCAGAACCACCTCGAATCGATCGGCATGACAGATATAATCAAAGTGCTGAAAATGACTGAGTCATGACCCATGTTAGGGCATGCATGTTAAAGAACTGCACATGAGACCAGATTGGAGGTGATGCTGTTGTACATTTGAGAAGTGTACTTGGTTAAATTGCTTCCAATATTTTGTCATATATGCAAGTGGATATTCTATTCTGTTCTATTCTATTCGATTCTAAAAGCAAATGTAGTTGTAGCCATATATATTCTAAAGAAAATGAGACGCTGGCTGTTTTCCAGGTTTCATATCTCCGTCCATTTTGGTTTCAGGGATGTGTGATTCAGTTACCAGTTACTACTCAGTCTGATTCCTAGAGGTCCATACCCTGTCCTGAGAAGATGGGTACACTTTAAACAGGAGACCTCTTACAATAATCATGCACTTATTCATAGGGTCATCCGTCATCCGAAATGAGCATTTAGCTGGATTGTGAGGGGAAATGTCCATGAACACTGGGCTGACATGCAAACCCATGCAAATCTGGGCCTGAGGCTGATCTGCATCCAAACTCCTGCCTGAAGGTGTCCGGCTGCTGAGCTACCAAGCCGCCCAAAGTGCTGTTTTGTATGAAACTGAGCTGCGTTTCTGTTTATTTCAAAAGCACAGATAGTAAGGTGTCATTTTTGGATGATCTTCAGGCTGACCCCCCCCCCCCCCCACGAATCCTCAAAATTCTTATTATCTTTTATGAGAGCATAACTATCTAGAACGGTGTTTCCCAATCTGGTCCTCGAGGACCTGCAAAAAGTCCATGTTTTTGCTTGGGGAGCTGGGAGGGAACAAAAACATGGACTGTTTGGCAGGCAGCTCAGAGGGAGCAAAAACATGGACTGTTTGGCAGGGAGCTCAGAGGGAGCAAAAACATGGACTGATTGGCAGGGAGCTCAGAGGGAGCAAAAACATGGACTGTCTGTAGGTCCCGAAGGACCAGATTGGGAAACATTGATCTAGAACATCTGGGTTTGCCATCTCCTTTGTGTTCAGAAATAGGCCTCTCCCCACGCAACCTGTGTGATCCACCTTACACGTGGGCACCTTCGCCGGTCCGTCTTATTTGTCAAGTGTCCGTATTGCCAGGATTGCAGTCGATTGGCAGAACCCTTCGCTGCTGCAGATGGTGCTGTTGCCGGCTTAGTTGAGCTTTTGTAATGAGATGTAGGGTCGAGCTTCCTAGTTGCCTCCCACAGAGCTGCTTATGAGAAAAGGACATGTCGATTCTGCTCCCAACACCTTGGGCGATGGCATGTAAAAATAGCCCACCTTGACAGAGGCCTGGCGTTTCCAGTGTGAAGGGGTGCCAAGCTGTTATGTAATTTGAGTAGGTAGAGTGGGTGGAGGAAGGGGGTGACGGCAAGGTTGTGGCGAACAGGCAGGACAGCAGGCAGGAGCTATTTCATACTACCCGGTAAGACAAAACCGGCTGAGGGAAAAAGAAAACATCTCGACGCTTAAAGACATCCTGCTGTTCCCATGAGCGCGAGGTTTAGAAGCTTCACTGACACAGGCAGCCGCGTCGTTTATTGATTGATTTGAACAAAAGCGGCCACTAAGTGGGATATAACATCAGCTCTGCTATGATGTAAAACATACGATATCAGGAGCTACTTTCTGTAAGATAAGCAGAACAGTTTGATGAAGGGATAGGGCTGATGGTCTGGTTATATTCAGCAGATTGTAAACAGCATAAATTATTTATGGGCAGAGGGAAGGACCCCACGTATCAGCGGACTGCTCTGGTGTTTTGCTCTGTTTGCTCTATGGCGCCCCCTTGCTGCTCGGAGTTCATTTACGGCCTTGTGATATATTAGCTGCTCGTTAATTCATTTCAAATTGCTCTGTGCGCGTCTTCCTGGCCTTGACGCTCACCAGCATCATAAATCACCTAAAAGGTCCACCATCCATCTCCTGATTCATCTGGCACGGCATCCCACTGGGACCCATCTCCGGAGCTCACTGGGACCGAGGCGATCCGGTGCTGATGACCGGGGGTGGGGGTGGGGGGGTGGGGAGACAGGCAATGCTGAATTGCATGTTGGCTGCTGTTCTGGGTTAGTCACTGCTGTTTTAAGATTAACGGGTGAGTTGCTGATTAATCTCGCTCACCGGGTCTCTTTTCTTGTAAATGCTGTGCTTGTTATCACAATGTATTAAAAGTTTAATGATTCCATGTACTGACTGCGGGACCATTAGTGTTCCTGGATTATCAGAAAAAGGGCAACCTATACAATATTAGCACAACACCTGTTCCACACTGTCCATAATAATGTTCATGAGCTCGAAAACACCCTGCAATAAAAAGGACATGCACTGTTGCTTTAGATAGCTTTACATTATTACATTCATCAGGGCTGGAAGAAAATTTTTTACCTTTTAGTTGTTCCACCTTCCAGACACTAGATGGCAGCCTAAATTCATAACCAGAAAGATTTAATATGTTAGCATTCAACAGGAGTGGCGCAAGGAGCATTTTGTTTTTTTCAAAGCAAAGATTCCTTTTATTTTTATTTTTTATGTTTGGTTCACACTAGTTTTTTATATGTATTTGAATAAAGTCTCCATTGCATGTTGAAGGTGCAAGTATCAGTGTTAATGACTGTAGCATTATTTGACGATATGTTATATATACGAGGAATATTCCAGAACAGACTGACTCCGGAACATTGTAAATCGGTCATATAATTTAACAGCCAACTACATGATTATGTAAAAAGACATTTACAGAGAGCCCTGTGAGGTTTTATCTTGCCAAAATGTGAATGTCAGTTAATTCACCAGGGACAGCAACATAGCGACACCATGCAGTGCAGACAATGCAGTGCAATCCAAATTGTCTTCATTATTTAAGGTAATTTTCTGGGACACTGGAAAAAGGTCAGGGAACGTGGGCTTAATCTCACCCTTTCAGAAAAGGACCCTTTCTGCGGAATTAACCGGCACTTTCCATTTCCAAAATTGTTGCTGTGTCTCTGTCTCCAGTAAGTAAAGTGAAATTCACCTACAACCCCCCCCCCCCCTTCTGACATTTCAGTCAACATAGTTCCATCAAAGTGTTTTGTAGAAGATGTCTAGTAGGGCACAGAATATTTTTTTTAATTTAACACCGCAGCACCGAATTGGATGGTTGGGACAAACCAGATGGGTTAGAAGTCAGGTTGTGGATGTTCAAAATTTGATAAAGTAAATAATAATAATAATACATTATATTTATAAAGCACTTTTACATTAGCTCAAAGACGCTTACAGAAAAAGTACACATTTGATAATAAAGATAAAGCTGTCAGCCAGGAGTGCAGTGAGGGTATATTCAGTGCTGCTCTGACGGCTGTCGATTCTGACACGACTACAGGACGCCCGATAAATGTTCTGTCCCTTCCATCACACTCCCAAGGGGAAGCCCAGGAGAACTCGTGACGCACCACGGCCCCCCCTGACCTCACCCCTTCGCGTGCTGTAAATCCTCACGCAGTGGTCGGTTTGTACCAGCCAAGGGAATGACATGCTGACCTCCTCACCGTCTGTTCACCTTCTGCAGCTTACAGCACGCACGCCTGTACGCCTACAGGCTGTAGACAGCCGGCAGAGCCGTCTTGTATTATGATTATCATTTAATAGGAGTTCATGAGGCTGCATGGTAAATTACCTTGGATCTATTAACAGACCGTGACGCTGTTGGCTTTGCACCTTCACTTTAGACAGTTACAGTTTTACCGGGAGGGGCAGTAATATCCAGGCAGAGGTGGGTGTGGAGCTTGTGGTTAGAAAGCGGTAATTCCCGTCATTGTCTCCAAGTCGTTTTTTATGCATCTACTTTCTCAGAAAAGCAAACACTCTAAGTGGGGGGTGCATTGGAGCTGCTGGTCATACCGGTGAGAACATCTGCAAAAAAACAACAGTCACCATCCACATAATGTGGCTTTCATAAAAAATGTTCATTAATTCTGATTTCCTACATGGTGCTAGAGATCTGGACACTGTGACGGCGAATCGACTAACTAGACAACGTGTGTTTAACACCAAAGACCAGCCAAACTCATTCAGGGGTTCTCAGCAATTCTAAATTCATCATAATAACTTGTGCACAATTCCACAACCCACGTATCTTTTCTTATTGCTACAGGGAAATGCTACAAACTAATCAGCTCCGCTGCTAAATATGAAAGTTCTCTTTCTTCCGAGAGACTGTTCAACCATTTAACGGAGAAATTCAGGAAGTATGAAAAGCTTCAAAGCTTCAAAGGCAAAAATGAACCAATGAAAAGCGAGTGCTGGCACAGAAGAGAGCTTCTGGGGGGGGGGGGGGGGGGTTGCACCACACCAGGGAAGCGTGTGGATCAATATCAGAACAGATGCAAAGGTCACCTGTCTCAGAAGGATGGAATACCCTGGAAGTAATTAGACTGTTTTGTTTTGAAAACGCCTTCTTGCTGTTTTATTAAGAGGCAGTAATTAAAAGGCAGTAATTATAGTTTCTGCTTTTCATTTAGTCCAATGTTGAGCTTATTTATCTGTGTTCCCGGCTGCATCAGGACAGCCTGTGTGCCGGAGACGTGACTGGATGTGGCTCTCTGTGATTCTGTGCTGAATACCAAACAGCTTGCTCTTCTGCAGTGTCTCATGCCGTATAACTTGCAGACTGTCGTTGTCTTTACCTCAGGCTCGAACTCACTGTCTCACTCTCTAATACTGTGTACTGGGGATGTCTCCAGATTGTATTCTGGGGAGGGGCTCACTGTGAAATGGGTGGGGCGTCTGAAATGGAGAAATACAAAACAGCATGTTTGCCTGAAGGAGGCTCTGTGGGAAACGCTGTTGCCTCCAGGGTTGCGGGTTCAAATCCCTCTTCTGCTCCCCTCATGCAGCACCGGAGTCTTCTGTCTGCTTCTGTCTTTTGCTGCAGTCCAAAGCGATGCGGCCAGGCTGATCTGCATCCGTACATTGCCTGTGGCGTGTGATTGTATGTGTGCCCTGTGATGGCCTGGCATCCTGCCCGGAGGCACCACAGCGTTGTGCTCCAGTCACCAGAATAAATGGTAAATGGACTGCATTTATATAGCACTTTTCTACTCCTACGAGTACTCAAAGCGCTTCACAATATACGCCTCACATTCACCCATCCACACTCACATTCACACACCGGCAGCCATGGAAGGCGCCAACCTGCACACCAGGAGCAATTTGGGGTTCAGTGTCTTGCTCTAGGACACTTTGATTGGGTCAGAAGGAACCATGGCTCGAACCTGCAATCCTTCAGTTGTCAAACGATAGCACTACCTCCTGCACCACCATGTGTCACCCTTACGGGCTGGAGAGGCAGCTCACGATCCAGGTATACGGACATCTGGCCTGTGAAAGCTCCCTCAGTTATAAATAACATGGCACTTTTTGTGATAGATGCTTTTGATAAATCTCCCTGTCTGGCTGTCGACAGAAAACATGCTGTAC
>JABFEB020000077.1:1852324-1862901 GCA_019775895.2 Stomatorhinus ivindoensis | reverse complement strand
ATCGTACTATACCCATATGCCCATCGTACTATACCCATATGCCCACCGTACTATACCCATATGCCCACCGTACTATACCCATATGCCCACCGTACTATACCCATATGCCCATCGTACTTCTGCTGGAGATTAGACAGCACTCTGTCGTACTGCGACTACTGACTGCCGCAGCCCAAGGGGAAGCCCGGAGTGGGGAGCCGCGTCTCCAAAACTCCTCGCCCCCTTACCGTTCACCCCAAACGACCCCCATGCTCCTTGGTCAAACTCTAATCCCCTCCATACTGCCCCCCCCACCACTGCTGCCACCATGGAGTCCTTTGTTTCCCTGCAAAGGGGTATTGTGGGACAGGTCTGAAGGGAGCCGACCCATCCCCAGGGTACACTGCTTGTTCCTGGGGGAGGGGGGACACCGGGATTTGACAAAGAAGCTCTGTGTGATCACAAAGTGAATTTTATAGGTCTGCAGGCGACTGATTTAACATCATTACACAATGTAAGCAAATAAATGGGAGGTGTCAGTGGGGAGGGGGCGGGGCAGGGCTGGGATAGACATCACTCATTGGTTCCAAAGTCCCATCTGTGAATTGAAACCCTATAGCTCTCCGCCTGGGGTCAGGCCGCGCGTGAGAAAAGGCAGCTGCGATTCGTCGGTGCCAGGGTGAAACCCGGCTTTGGCGTTTACTCCCCAGAACCCCCACCCCCACAGCGTGGGCTCTACCCTGCTCCCTTTATCATAGCTGACAGTGAGATTGGCTTTACTGTCAGCTTCCATTGTTTTATTCTGGCGCTCTTCCACTTTCTTGCGCAGTCTGTCAAACTCAGTCTTGTGTACTAAATTGCAGCTAATTATCAGATTCACCGTGGAAAGACTATCCGGTACAAGTCAAAGGAAAAATAGCCCTTTGGGGAAAAAATACCATACAAAAGTAACATGAATGAACGAGAACATAGCATAAAGACGTAATATTTGGTTACTGCGCCCCTGTAATCAGCATTTTTGTTTTTGCATCAAATTAGCAAAAGATGCCCTTAGCTAAGCTTAGAGGTTAGTGCTCTACAGCGACACACTACGGAAAGGGCGTCACAAACACCCCCACCCTCCCTTCAGATTTGATTAACTCCTAAATGGAAACTCTGCTACCCTCTACTGCCGCCTTTTCATGAAGAGATGAAGTCACATGACCCAGAGATTTTGCTATTGACTTTTGGCAGTCCAATTCCAGCCTTGGGTATCGACAGGCCATGTGACCTGGACCGGGGCTGTTCATTCTGCTAATAGCAGAGGGTGAGCGGATGTCACTGACACAGAAACAAAATGTTAACGACTGGACGTGTGATCAGGACGTCCTCTGGGTGAGAGACAACTGACGCCCATGAGGTCAGACAACCTGGCCTTTTGGATTATAACCTACTGCTCTTTGGAGCGCCTGCTGCACCCAGAAGCGTGTTCTCAGTCACGCTTTCGATCGACAGGAAAGGTCGACTTTTGGCGGGTGGGAGAGCAGACCCACTTCCCAAAAACAGAGACCAGCTCTTCACTGGTTGCTACTTCTAGAATAAAGGCTATAAACAGCCCACGGAGAATGAGGTCAAGATATTTGTATGCTAAGCGAAGTGCACGTAGCATCCAGTCCTCGGGCAGATACTTGTCTTGTTTGCTTCAATTTTACACTAACCTTCATTCACAAACAATGAGCTCCCATAATATTATAACGGCAAATTAATAACCCACATGGGCAACATGTTGAAAAACGCTGGCCCTCCATCTTATGCACAGGAAGACTTTTTGAGCTCTGGGTGCTGTAAGTTGGAATTTCGCATCACAGCTACCAACAGCTAACCATGGCAGTCTTTTGGAGAAATTATCATAGCCGCCTCTGAGCCATTGTGGGATAATTAGCATAATGCCATGTTTTTCTTCGATGAAACAGACCAGAGGGAGCGCTGACCGCAAATGGGCGGCTCGTATTTGCATCAGCGCTAACACACGTTAGCATTTCTGAAGACATCTAGCGTGACAAATGCAATTGCTGACACTCCTGCTAGGGGGGGGGCAGACATGAGGGAAAGCAATAATGAGGGACAATGAGGGCATGGGTAGGAGAGACAGACATCAGTGGCAGGCGAGCGCTCGCGTGGGGGGGGGGGGGAGGAATTATCTGCAGAGATGAGTCATCTCCGGCCCTCGTCGTGACGACTCCCCAGGCCGACAGCTGCCTTCTGCTCGTCGGCTGTGGAGAGCGCCAGGGCTGTCGTGACACGCTGGCTGGTGCCTGGGAGCCGTGATGGGGCAGACCCCTCAGGTCACATGGCCTGCCGGGGGGGGTGGCTTCCGGGTGTCACAGGGCCCAGGGGTTCGGAGTAATCCCTTCGTATCCGATCCATATCACGGCATAACAGGACAGATAATCCTGAGGAGATGAGGCGAATATTTTAGCATTAGTGGGAAAATCGAGCCTCGATACCAGAGGCTATAATTCAACAGAGATCAGGATCAGTAGACATGCAGTATATTCTAATTATTTGGTTTGATTAATAAAGTCTTGAAATTCGCTGGGCTGAGTCTCTGCTCGGTGTGTTTTGACTCATCTGAAGGTACCTGTGAGTAGGATGGAGTGACCGAGTCACAAGCCGTACAAAGACACGGCTACTTGTTGCAGTAGTGGAGTCAAACCACGCGCGGTTAATTGCGATGCTGCACCCAAATTTCAGCAGGTGCCCATCCCAGCATGAAGCAGGCCTACTGCCGTTATGGTGCCCTGCGGAGTGAAACTGCCATCAGAGTATTACCCGTGGCCCTGGGTTCCAGCCGCTCCAGCGCCAACTGACTACCTAGTTTGACAAAGTGCATGACGTAGCGGAGATTTCAGGGGCGAATCGAGGCTCAGATACTGATGTTGGACCCCAGACTTACAGCATTCCAGAAGGAGTAGTGCTCTATTCCCTTAAAATCCATGAATAGCATGACCCTTGAGTGCAGGAAAGGCCTAGATTCTTATTAAGAATGCATTGATTAAGCATCTAATCATATACAAACTGAACATTGTGAACTGTTATTAAACTTTGGAAGCTGTATTGACTCGTTTATCTACCTGGCAAAGTTATGCCCTAGCATGAATTTCCATCCATTCATCCATCCATCCTGTGCGGGGTCACGGGGGTCCTGTGAGTCCATTACAACAGCTATGGATGTGAGGCAGGGAATGACCCAGGATGGGGCGCCAAATCATCACAGGGCACACTCACTCGCCATTCATCACATGGGCTTATTGTAGGTTATTATAAACAGGTATGGAATGTAATTGGAGTAACCTATGAAACACAGTTAGTTTAAGCACACTGAGAGAGCTGTTCATAATGTCATAAATTTGATATCTTTTAAAGAACGAGGAAGGGGGCTGGTCTTATCTAGTCAAAGAGGTAATATGGTTTATCAGGTAATTCTCCTGGTAAAAAATGAGACACCTTCTGGCCCCACGACGTAAAGGGCGTCGTCTTAAAGAAACACAGGTTCTTCCCAGCTGCTTCTGCCGCTAATCTGTGTCACTTTAGTCTGTGGCCCTGTGCTGCCACTCTGAACAAGTGTATTTGATACAGGGAGATGACTTTGCCCCGATAACCAAGGACACATGGAGATGAAAAACACTGGCTCCTCAATCCTCTGCTTTTTCTCTGCAGGCGCACAGGAGCTAACTTCGTGGGAGCTAACGAGGCTAACGAGGCTATGAACGATTGATGGCCCTTGGTCCGGCCCAGCAGGTCATTCCATTGGGCCTTGTCAGAGCTCACTGCTAATAATTCTGCTGACGACTTCTGCTCCCATCATAATTCGGAATCATACAGTATCACAAAACTCCTTTGATAAGTACATTTTGCCAGTAGCTTTTTTGACTTAATTTCTCTTATGCATATATATAAAGAATAATATTTTATGCACAAAGCATGACAGTTATTCCAACGTGATCCATTGTAATGACCAGCAGAAATGGTCATCACTGCTGCAGGCAGGACGACAAAGAAAACCACGTTACAGTATAATGTTAACATGCAGTTCTGCAGAATCATGCAGAATCGTGCAGAATCATGCAGAATCATGCACATGCAGAATAATAGCTATGCAGTTGGATGTGAAGGATTCTCAGTTTCGAGGGATTAATTATTTAACATTGGGGGGGGGGGCGGGGCAGCCGCTGTGGGGGCTCAGAAAGGCAGCTGAAAGGTGACATCCTGGCTGCCTGGAGTGCAGGGACGGCTGCCATCCGCTCCGCAGCCCGGGCTCAGCCTGTCCTGGAGACTGTGAGCGATTTCATGGAGCTGCTGATGCCTTCACCATTACGCCAGGCACTCTCCTCCTGTTATCCGGAGCGCAGACCTACTCCCTCCTCCGGCTCTCTTGGCTCTCTGCACCGGTGTTACCTCACAAGGTAACCATCGGCACTAATTATCGGATTGAATTTAGACTTCTGTAGCACAGTGCCTTTTCTGCCACTGAACACAGCCGGTGTGGTAATTGGCTTGTTTGGAGGCGGGGGGGGGGGGGGGAGGGACACNNNCCCGGTACACTGTCACCCACCCTCACTAGCTAAGGTGGCGTTTCTCCCTCAATAAGATGATCGGCCATTGACTCTCATGGTAGCTCATATTTTCCCATCTAAGGGCTATTTACTACTTTCTGGCACAGGAAACGACATCACCACTACATCAAAAACAGGCCATAAACATAAAGCATTTGACAAATTAAATTAAAATTCAGATTTTTTGGCACGCTCCCAAGGCCAGCTCCGTACTGTTGCTCCTGTTATTTTATGCCATTTTTTATGGCCTGAAACCTTATCCTTTTGGAGAAACCAAGCAGTGCTCTGCGTCACTGTGGGGAACTTCCATGAATTTACGGGGCTCTTTATAGCTGTCCTTCGCTAGAATAAACAGAACTCCACCGTCACCTGCTACCTGAAAAAAGTGTGTACAGGCGTAAATGTGCTTTGAACCTTGACAGTTCGCAGAACCAACGGGGATTTAAGGTCAAGGGCATCTCTGTAAATCCATGGGTGTACCAAGTGGATATGAGCACTTTCTCAGAACCTGTCAATGGGGTAGTGAAGGGGAACACGTGACCTTTTTTAGCTTCACAATCATAAACTGTCTATTGTGGAACAGACAAGCGTAAGCCTTACGTCTTGACTATAAGAGACTTTTGAAGCTCTTTTGGAAGGTTTTTTATAACTTTTTCCTGACAGCCTATCACAATCTAGGCCCTGTTGTCAGGATGCGAGGTACGAAGGACTCAAGGGCAGGAAAACAAAAGGGGCTTTATTGGGTCAGACGGAAACAGGGAAACAAACTGAACTGCAAAGGGTCTAAAGGAAGAACTTACTCTGGGCGAGGCACTGACAACACAAGGACTGACTTCAATGACTGGACTGGGGAACACAAGACTGGGAAGCCACATATATGAGACTAATGAAGGAGATAACGAGAGAAAGCTGGGAGTGATTAACATGAGGGTTAGGAATGAGAGGCATGACAAATGAGTCTTGTTCGGCATACACTAGTAAGGGGACAGTAAGGTGGGCTGGAGGTGACACCTGTTTAGCCTCTCTTTGCATAATCATTTCTTTTATGTAGCCCTCTTGGGCCTGTGCTTTTCAGACCAGGTCTTTTTAACCTTCTTTGCATGACTGTATAAATGAAATGATGTTCTGGGCCATAATTCATTCATTTCAAAGACACTCAGTTCAAGATCTCAGGGCCTGTCTCAAGGGGGCTGGGGCACAGGGCAGGATGCCAGTCTGTCGCAGGGCATTTATGAGACACCAGTTCAATTGAGCAGCATGTTGGTTGACCAGGGCAGCAGAGCAGAGTATCTGGAGTGAACACAGGCCAATACAAAAAGCTGTGCAGTTTGGCCTGGAAGCAAAGGCAGAACCCTGGAGGCGCAGGCCATGGGGCTACATACCAAGGTAAGACACTGCAGAACCTGCAGCTGTAGGCCATGGGGCTACATACCAAGGTAAGACACTGCAGAACCTGCAGCTGTAGGCCATGGGGCTACATACCAAGCCAAGACACTGCAGAACCTGCAGCTGTAGGCCATGGGCTCCACAGCAAGCCAAGACACTGCAGAACCTGCAGCTGTAGGCCATGGGCTCCACAGCAAGTCAAGACACTACTTCTTCTTCAGATTAAAGAGTATGTTTATCATTATCTCAGTTTACAATAAGCAAATAAGGTCATTTTATTCACAGGTATGAACCTCCAGATTATTTCATGCAAGTATTCATGCAGGCCTGTCCCATCACCTCCACTGCGGACACTGTCATTGAAAGGCTGAAGTTCTGCAGGAGATACAAGCCAGGAGAAGATTACGTGTCTGTTTTTCTTTTTTCCACCCTGTTTTCTTTCTTCTATCCTTGACCAGAAGAGCAAACAACTCCTGGATCCGGGAGTGGCCCAACTTAGGTAGGTGAGAGTTACAACAACAAAAGGGTTTCCAGGGGGCGGGGCGGGATTTTCTCATTTTCTGCTGAGGCCCAGTTAGAGAGTCAATTCATGACTGCGCTTGTGTTGTGCTTAAAGCTTTGCAAAAGCATACGGGTCACAAAAAGATTGTTAGGCGCATATAGTGTTGCATAATTCTTTGTGTTGGATATACTTAGTCCCTTGTGGGGTCAAGTGATCACAGAGGGGTCATGCGATCACAGAACCAGGTGGGATTGTGTCTGATGTGTCTCCTTACAGTTCTGTTCAACCCTAAAAACACCTGTGCTGTGACTCCATTAGCCACACCTTTCCGAGTAGATACACATGTATTCACCATAACCACAATGAAATAAAAGAGATCTCCACAGAGGTCTGCGATATAACACATCCGCTGAAGGTACCCAGCACCAACAATGGAGTCTGTCCTCCCCCCCCCCACGCTCAACCCTGGCACAGATGGGAGCAGAGTAGACCGCTGGCCTGAAGACTGGGTTTGGTGTTTAAGATTTCCTGGCACATGGTGAGTCTTTGCTGCCATGGTAACAGTAAGGTCAAAGAGATCCGCGTTGCGTTGCGATTTTTCCTGCATATGGCTGTGAGTTCCTGCTGTCACACACACAGGTTTCCAATCCTCTTCTTCGCAATCACCTCCTGTCTCTCTCCCGGCTCCCTCTCAAGCCCCCCCGTGAGGTGGGGCCTGCCACGTGGCTTGGCAATTTCAGCTGTGATATTGGCATGGGCAGCCATGTCAGTGTCCTGAGAGGGAGGGGTGAGATACCAGCTGGGCAGCAGTAAGGATCCTTGAATATTTTATTGGGAAACATGGTGTCAGTGTCTAGAGGGTTATTACCAGGGGTCCTCTGATTACGAGCGAGCTTCACCTCAAATATTTGCGTGAAAGTCTGAAAGCCTTGGGCTTTATCTGGCATGACTGACTTTCAGTTAGACCTACGGCATGACTTAGACCGTAACGTTTGGTAATCTGAGGCCACGTCAAATTCTTACATGGAAATGCATGCCAAGTCATGCAGGGAACAACAAGAATATAAGTGGACAAAATTCCCATTTGATCATTTGATTTTAAAAACGCCCTTGCGATCCTCCTACCCAGTTACTAGAAGTTGCCCTTGGCGTCTCTCATTCTTGCTTCATGTATAGTTGATTGTATTATTTATTTGCCAATTAGCACTTCTCTGTGTCGTTGCCCTATGAGCTTGCGTCGCTCCTGCCTGCACCGTTACATGCATCCAGTCTGCGCATCCTGCAGTCCCAAATGCCCACAGATGACTTGCAGGTAGCCGGTAACATGTCTGACCAGTGAGATGGACTCGTGGCGTCTGTGTGGCTGCATCGCTCTCCTTTACTGCTCCGAGGACGAGCTCCGCCTTGCTGCTGTCTGTGTCAGGCAGGGTGAGCTGTTCTCGCCGCTGCCATGCAACATCGCACGCCCCCCCTGACCCACTAATCCTCACTCCCTCCATGTTTAGCTCATCAGTAGGTCTCTGTCGCTGATGTCCGTCCCGCTTGTCGTCGTTTGCTTGGCTGAATGAAACTTTCTCGGCTTACAACATCACGACGGCACCGATACCTCGTTTTCCGCGCCTTCTTACATGCCCTTCGGCTTTCATGTGGAATCCCACCATTTCCAGTGTTCCCTCGCTTTCTCATCCAACGTGCAGGACTGGGCTTGCATCTTGGGCGCTTGTCAATCCCTCATGTGAAATAAAACTAAGCTGAATTCCCAGAATGCACGACTGCACCCCGACCTGAAAACATTCCCTGACAGCACATAGGACTCAACAGCAGCACGAAGGGTGAAACCCTATTCCAGTCTGGTATAGAGAGGTTGTCATCAACACTTTGACCCAGTTATTCACTCCATTCACAGCTGTCTGGTTTCCTTTTCAGCAGATATCCGCTTCATTAGATTACAGTATTGTCAGACAGTATTGTCTCATTACTTCCCCAAACAAGTTTATTCATTTCTTTGTCAGAACCAATGGTTAAAATAACAATGTGGTTTTGCAATTAGCCTCTGGCATCTGAGTCCATTTCACTTAAGTATTCACATTGTTCTTGTGGCCGGCATGAATTCAGATTATCTTACAGCCTTCTCTCTTCCTCATTCAGATGGACTTCCTGCTCAGGGGCACTCTGCGCTTTGTTGCCAGAAATGCTCCCTGTCAGCGCAGCTGCATAAAGCACTCTGTTCCACATGTGCTTCCTGCTTATTTTCTCTGATAGACATTAGGCCAATCCCCTGCCCATCAACTTAGAATGTGCACTCACTATGTATTGGCCGTCATGTGTCATGTGGCTCAGGAGATCCACCAATAGGAATAGAGTGGGGTGGAGCTACATCTCACAAAAACTCGACAATGTGGCTGGTGTCTTCAGCTCGCTGGCTACAGAGGGCAGAACACTCTGTACTCATACTCAGAGTTCGATGCTATCGCTGAGCTGCAAAAGAATGTCAGTGTGACATGAACAACCTTTCCTTTCTGTCAGTTGCTACTCTAAAATTAATAAACAGAAAACAAATATTTGGAAAAAAAAGCTCTGATGCTATTCTCATGGACAAAACATTTGACTTCTGCTATTTGATATTGACTGAATTACTAATTAACTGAATGATTTATCTTAAGTTCAGTTATGCTGTCATATTTTCTGAAATATGGCTAATAAAACCTACTGTCACGCACTACTGCTTAACACCATCTGATGGCAAACAGGGCTGACTGAAGTTTTCTTGTTTTAAATGACCTCCTTGAATGGCAGTTATGGAGAGCTTGTGAGTTTACTGAGTCACGTTTCGTCCACTGAGTCTCCGGCCGTCTGTCTGCATATGTCATCGTTAAAGGAGTATGTCTAAAACTTGAAACGGTAAGTTGCGTTGAAAGTAAACGGTAACCCGCACTGTGCAGGTCTCAAGCCATTGGCGAGGCAAACACTTCCCATAAACTACATCACTTCTCTGGTGACATTCCAGGGGGAGTGCGACTGCAACGTTTATCTTATGTGGCTGAACTTGAGGGAGTGATGTAGTTTATGGGAAGTGGTGACGGTGTTTAGGGACTGTTGGCACGAGTAAACCTGGATTTCAGAGTAGGTCTTAGCTGGTCACATCAATACCTGATTGAATAATACTAACAATACCAATGCAATCTCTTAGAGAAATGGGGACAAGGTCTTCAGGTTGGCTGTCACCTTTGTGCCTAGCCTGGCTCGATAGCTTCCACGCCTCTTCAGTCCTCCTGCCAAGTCACACGACGCATCACACTGTCATGTTACCCCCCCCCCCCACACTGTTCTCTCTGCAGACACAAAACTGCACTGTTCTGCCCCCATTACTCTGGACCACTCAGTGTTCATTCTGCTCCCCCTTAAGCCCCCCCACCCCAGAGCTGGGTCGGCTGGTAGGGGTGGGGGGCAACGTGCACAGTCATCAAGTGCGGCCTGAGAAGGCCCACACAGAGTGGAGCCTCTGAGCAGACCTGCATTGTTTATTCATATCGTGCAGTTCGGTTATTGTGCAGACCTCTAGACCAAAGGGATGTACAGTCTATTCTCCCAGACCGCCCTGGCTTCTGGGCCTCCTACACTCATGGCTTGTGATTCCAGGCGTGCTTGTGGGGGGGGGGGGGGGGTTTGTACAGAGTACCTTAGACCTGTTTCCGGCATTCACTTTGACTGCACCATTGAGAAGTCAAAGTCCAATTTTTTGTGCTTTACAAAATATGTCAAAATATGCTTCCATCCATCCATTTTCATGCTTCCATTTCAATCTTGTAGATGGAAAATAGCTCCCAGGCAGCATATGCCAGTAAACATAACATATGGGACCCCCCAGAGAAGCCCACACAGTGTAGGGAGATCATGGCGACGGTGCGTGCATCAGAGGGCTGCGTGCATCAGCGGGGCTGCGTGCATCAAGCAGGGCTGCGTGCATCAAGTAGGGCTGCGTGTATCAAGTAGGGCTGCGTGTATCAAGTAGGGCTGCGTATATAAAGTAGGGCTGCGTGTATCAAGTAGGGCTGCGTGTATCAAGTAGGGCTGCGTATATAAAGTAGGGCTGCGTGTATCAAGTAGGGCTGCGT
>JABFEB020000077.1:1835088-1846152 GCA_019775895.2 Stomatorhinus ivindoensis | reverse complement strand
GGGGGGGGAAGAGAAACACACATTACAGCCCCATGTGAGATTTTTTTGAATGACAGAAAATTGCAGAAGTCCCACCTTTTCCCCCGTGGTCTGAAAACTCTTTGGAGACGGAAAAGTAGCTTGGGTGACACTACTCGAGGGGGTCACAAAGAATGTAGTAGCACTTTGCTACCGGTTAAATAAATCCAAGAAGTGTTAGTCACATACTGTACTGATTCCATGTTCTCTCATTAATTAATCATAGCAGTTCATGCATTTCATGCAGTTACTATGTTCATGATTTGTAGTTGAGTAGTAACTGAGTTACTAAGTTGCTTGTGCCGCCACAAATAAAGTGTTATATTACTTTATAGAGTCTACAATACAGGACATTGTCACACGAAACAAAAAGCAACGTGACAGCGGGACATTTTCTCCATTTTATTTTTTCTTACCCAGATTAAAATGAACAACAAGAGCAGATTGACTCCTGAAAGGTTTACGGATGTACAGACTTGCACATTAACACCGAAACAACCAGTCACACGGGCACTGCTTAGGGTTTGAAACTCTGACCGTTGGCTTTGGTATTTTATTTTTTTCCTGCAGAAAAAAGAAAAAAAAAAAAAAACACACAACTGCATAAATATAAAATGAAAAATGGCTAAAACATTCACGAGAAAGTCACACCACGTCATGTGATGATGCCAGCCACACGTTTTCCTCTTTAAAAGCACAGAGTTGGCACCATTGCCCATTAAGGCAACAGTCTCATTAGCTGGGCACAACTCCACACAAAATCTAATGCGAATGGAAAACCTGCAAGCACCTTCCCCCACCCCAAGAAGCGTGATAAACCCCCATCCTACATTTAACAGTGATTCGAAGAGGAGGAAGAAAACTAAACCCCCCCCCATGATTGACTAGAAGACAAAGGGAAAAAAAAGGAGGTTTCCATGGAGTGCAGACATCTCCTCCCACACAGCCCCAGGATCAGGACAGATCATGTCAGTACCTTCAGATAACAAGTAGACGCGCACGCACGCACACACGCGCACACCTTGGACCGCTAAAGCTTGCTCACATAAGAGAACGTAAAACTACAACATGGCTTAGAAAAGAACAGTTGTTTGCGACTACTTTTACTGTACACTCCAAAAATATATAGAAACCACACAAGGCAGCAATACTTAAGGGACAAACACTGCTCGCTACATATCAGTAGTGGAATTATAATTTACAGTAATGAACATGTCCCATGGCTCAAGGAATTATCATTTACAGTAGAATAAATACTCTGCTATTGCTACTTCCTGTAATTTACAATCTAATCCTAAAAGATGCTGAAAAGCTAGTGTGAAGCGTACAGATTAAGTGTAGGTCCCGTATTTATGACAGTTTGTTCAAGACTATTCTTTTTTTTCCCTCTTTTCTACATTTTGTTGGTTTTGAAATGGGGCAGAATGTGCTATTTCCGAGAGCCGAGGTCACGACTCGACCGTGATCTTGATGTCGAACCGTCCCTGGTAACGGTCCTTATCGCTGTAGTTAATGTTCTCGCCGTAGACCCGGCACTCGATGCGCAGCTCTGTGCTCATCGTGAGGTTAACAAACTGGATGGCCACCAGAGGCTGGAGGTAATTCGGCTGCAGCGCCTTGCCGTAGTAGGGGTAGTACTGCAGGGGGAAACCGCCCCCAAAGCCGTAGTACTGCACCTCGCCCACCTTCCCGGCGTCCTCTTCCCTCTGCAGAGAGACCCGTGACAGTGAGGCTTATTGGTCACGGAGCGCAAGCTTCACGACCAACCAACTCAAGCAGGACACCAAGCCAAACACTCCACACCCCCCGCAAGAGAGCCTTCCTCCTCATCCACAGAATTTAAATACGGCATCATAGATTCGAGGTTCAGAGTGAAGCTCAGCTCGCCAGCATGCGCGACACCAGCCAAGATAGTGCATGGATACCATGGCGGCCAGAGGGTTTCGGGCTGTGGCGCACTGAGGAACGCAGTCATACCTTGTTTGTGCAGTAGAGGGGAATCACGTTGGGCTGCACTTTATACTGGGCATCCTCGGGGATGGAGTTGTTGGACATCGGAGGCTATTGGGGGGGGGGGGGGGCAGAGATTAACCACCCCTTCATTTTAAGATACGGGATGCAGAAAAGTTTGCCACAATTGCTGTAGATTTATTACGGAGAAGGAGAAAACTGCATACAAGTCACAGGCCTCGGACAGAAGGGCCTCACCTTTGGTCTGAAGTTGACTATCCTGTTGAGTTTGACGATCAGGCACGGTTTCCCTTCCTTGAACCCAAACTCTGCATCAGTCAGGCCAGAGCAGGGGCCCAACCAGGTCCTCTTGAAGCGACAGGAGTCCCTGACGCCATCGTTGTCGTCTATATCGCCCCTGTTCTTGTACTCCCCAGGGGTATCTAGAGGGAACACGGCTTCCAGGTAATATTCAGTCTTATAATATTCAGACAATATTCTTGTAGCTCCTTTTCATCCACCACGTTTTAGCCAAATAAGCCTGGAAAAAGTTTGGCTAATCTCTTGATGGCAGATCAAGGCTTTCACCCAAGTCTTAAATTGAATATTGTGCTTAAAGGATGACCACCCAGGATTTATTTTTCCTCAATGTAAACTAGCCTTTTAACAGATTAAATGAGGACAAGCTTTCCTCTTATCTAACCACCGTATATCTAGACTTTGGACACTGGCCACACACTTTATAAACCTGAAATCTGACTCAGCTCCTATTGCCTTAAATGCTCAGTACACCATCCATTCATGCGCTTTATAATGCTGTAGGAGAGGGGGGAGGAAGTATCTGAACACAAAATGAAGATCCTTACCTCCACAGTCTTCAAATCTCATTCCTTGCATTGCATCATCATACTTCTTTAGAAATTCTCCCAAGCCTTTTGTATATGCTAAGTATGTCATCGGGTCCGACTTTTTGAAGGACAGCTCGGATTTGTCGGAGCGGGGGGTGTGTGTTAAACCTGGAAAAGGGGGGGAGACATGGAAGCTTGCATGAGGAGAGTGAAGTATTAAGGTTGGTTTAGTGTCACATCTCCTTTTACAGAATCTCCAAGCAGGCTGATCAGACATCAGCAGCGACGGAAAGGCGGCTGCATGGAATCTGTTCGCTTAACGGTTAATCAGCCGCATTCTTGTTCGCGCCGTTCCCATGCCGACCACGCCAACGCTTCTGCCACTGCCCCGCATGCAGATATGCCAGCACACGTCATGGCAGCGGCGTTTTCAAACGACCACGTGCTGCACGGCGGTAATTTCCCCCCAGAGACGACACTATGCAGGCAAAGGGCCAATCGTGTCACGCAAGAGGGGAGGACGACCAAGATGGGGAAACCGGCGCCTCTCGCTCCCAAACTTAGGCTACAAAGAATTCTCTAAATGACAGATTGTACATGACTCTTAATGGGGGACTTCCCCAACACAAACACACACCTGTACTCGTATCTTTGTGGGGACCATCCATTCATTTCTATGGGGAAAAACCCTATTTTTAGTTTTTGATTGCAGGCACAGATTTTTATATAATTAAGTTTCCCCAATTTTTGGTCCTCACAATGTCAAAATAGGTTTTTAATCACACTGTGGGCACATTTGGTCCCCCAATGTTATATACAACACACACACACACACACACACTTGTAACTATTTTTGTGGGGACTCTATATTCATTTCTGTGGGGAAAACTCTAATCCCAACATGGCAACCTTAACCCCTACCCAGCCCTAACCTTAATTTTTTACTTTTTTGACTGCTTTCACAAATCTCTGTGGGCCTGAAAAATGGTCCCCATAACATCAAAAAACAGGTATTACTGCATTGTGAGGGACAATTGGTCCCCACAATGTAATATAATCCTAATCCACACACACACACTTTCAGGTCAAACTTGCGACACTCTCCCCAGCTCACGTGGGTCTGCCTCACAATGGAAACTTTTAACAGACCCGGGGGGGTGGGAGTGGGCTTCTTGGCCAGTTCCTTCTTTCGAGACACTGACAAAGGGGGATGCCCATCCAGGCAAGGGAGCCCACCCCACCCCACCCCTGCAGTTTCCTTGGCCGGCCCGACTGGCCAAAGAGCTTCCCAGCTTGTTGTCGCTTAAAATCAACATGCCTGATTTTTAGGCCCTTGAAACAGAAAAAAGGGGAACAGGAAGCCTTTAAGCCAGTGCACTGAGCTGCGGGGTGCTATCAGGGTGATGTGGAGATTTTTTTCCATTGGCATAACACAAGAATTCAGAGAAATTTAGCAATTGCGGTAAATGGCCAAGAGAAGAGAGAAGAGAATCAGTAACTGAGCAAGCTTAGACAAGCTCTGCATTTGCCCATTAAAACATTACATGCAATACACCAACACATACTGAGGTCTTCATGGGTCAAAAGATCCGTTTAATCAGATGTAGACATCAGCTGCTTTGTGGAGTAGCACATACCTACAGGTCACCATGTAAGGGACAGCTGGGTCACAAGGAGCACAAGCCAGCCACTAATGGTCGATGGCCCTCATCAAGCAGGGCCAAGATGGATGCCACCCATTTCATTCAGTCAGACACCCACATGGGGGGCCTTGTTCGGCATAAGGATTATATCTATATTCAGAGTCGTATGCAGGGGTATGGTTGACATGACTGAACCTTACACAGGTTGAAAAAGTATAATGCTGTATGGGCAGTTGGTCCAATACAGGAATGATAAAAGAATAATATTAAAAATTTTTTTTATTAATTTGTTCATTTAGATAATGTCAAACATGATAAAATGACGTGGCACCCAGTCAAGCAGAATGGCCCAGATTGCATGCACAGCATATAGGGCCTTCAGTGCAGTGCGACGCAGCGCAGTTACCCAGACGTGAAGAGCAGAAAGACATGGAAGATTGTAAACAAAGTTACTCTGCAGATCCTCCGCACAACAGCAGTCATTACATATCCAAAAACTACCAAGTTCACCACCCCGCCTTACTTTCTGAAGTATAACTTAGGCTAAAGCTAGCATTCAAACCTTTTACAGATGCTTTTCAGTGGGTGCTTTATAAACATCACAAACTGAATGGTAAATGGTACAAACAGGTAAAAAGTAGCGATTGAGAAACTGGGAATATCAGTCAAATCTACAGAGTTCCTATATTTAAGAATGGCATTAAGACAATCCCTTATTAGAACACGTTTCTATACCCGAATTGAAACACTCACTGCCTCACACAGACTGCCTCACCTCAAACTGCAGACAGATATCAGCAAACAGACTGATCTATGTAAAGTGATACTTTCTTGTCTAAATATGTCCTGTATATACAAGTGAGTGAAGGTGCGGGAATGATACTCCCACACGCAGCTTCAGCCTGGCCCGTCCAGCCAGCTTCTCAGCACAAGCCCCACTTACCTGGGGGTGCAACTCTGTCCTGGTACGTGGGTTTGTATTCACTGATGGTCAGCAGCAGGGCCTGGATGGTCCCAATAAATATTCCAGCCAAACAGCCGTAGAAGATCACATAGAACAGAAGGATTTTGGCTGCGGAAACAAATTGAAGAAACTGTCACTCGACGCACAAGTACTGCACTGACAGTTTAAATGACCGTGGATCTACATGCGAATGGAAGGTAATCAAAGCAGCAAGCCTGTGTGACCCCCCCCCCCCACCATAAAGCCTTACAATATGATCATACACGTTCCCAGAACACAGTACAAGTAACACGGGGAACATCATCTGCATTGCTTTGGATACAAGCGTCTACAAAATAAAAGGCAAATGATTTGTGCATCGTGAGAGTAATGCATGGACTGGAATCCGGTGTTTATTCAGAGTTAGCATTCAGGTACATCTGTCACTCCGCAGCATTACCAAGCAGTCGAGTATTGGGAGGGGATTAAAAATCAAATTTCATACAATTACAAAGTCACTCATGTTTCAAAAGCAACCCTACGCAGGAGCATAAATTAGAGACTAGTGTCAGTTGTGCAAATATAAATTCAGTGCATTAAACCTGGTGACACATGTAAAGTGTGACTCAGAGTGTCACACTCTGCCAGCGGAGGGCCTCTCCTGGTGTTAACGGTGTCCTAAATACGGAAAACTTAACGGCACCTTTGAGTCCCGGCTCCCCGCAGGGCCGTCCTGTGACTTGGCACAAAGCGGGCCTGTGTCTCGAGTCTCCACCCCCAAGCTCACAGGAAGCAGTCACAATCTCATTGTTCTACACATCAACCTTGAATGGACAAGCGTTTCGCTGACTGTCCTTGGCACACAGAGGGACACAGGCAAGGTGTTGGGGTGTCCCCGCATAACAGGAAACATCAATAGGATGGAAAAATACCGTACCACTATCCTTAAGGCAGACTGCTACTGGTACACAATGTCTCACATTGGTATTTCATTGGGTTTGGCCAAGTCTAAACCAAGCTTATCACATTGTCCAAATGTTCCCACCACATACTGAACTAGACACACACACACACACACACACACACACAATCCCCAGAAGGTAATTCACAGTTCATTAAGACAACCCCTGAAAGGCTTTTTTGGATTTAGATCCCTCTTACAAGGTGGACTAGATAAGACTCTCATGTAGAACTGCTTCATAAGATGAACTCGCTGAACGAGTCTTCAGTTGCACTTGAAATCCCACCCACTCATAAAATGGCAAGAGGTGCAAAGTCTCTAACCTTGAAGGTTCATTGAGCAGTTAAAGTGCAACTGGCGTTTAGAAAGGACATATTCTGAGGGCTACAGTCATTGGGCAGTTCCAAATAAGTTACACATGCATGCTGGGTGTAACTGTAACAATGATCAGCAGGCCTGTGAATCAGGGAAGAAGCGCGGGGGGGGCATCGGAGCTTGGCGCGGCCCGTCTGCGTCGTGCTGAGCAGCCAGTGAGATCTGCTCGTCCTCATGGACTGAAACCTACGTGCTTTCACTTTCACCGAGCAGACAAAGCGTGCTTAACCACGATTTTAGAAACCGGCATTTTATAACGTTATAAGTGGTTTTTTCCATCTAAGATCACAGCTAAAAGGCGTAATTCATCTTACAGGCGTCCGATTTTTTGGATACGCTAATCACCGTTTGTTTGACAAAATTCCGGATTAATACTAGTGAGGTTACAAAGTTCGCCCCAGAAATCGTGCATCGACTCGAATATTTCATTCATTAGGATCTAAATATACATGCAACATGCATTTTAAGTTTTTCCCGAAGCAAAATAAAAAAAAGTTTAGACATTTAGGCCATACACAAATCACGTCAATTAAAAACAAGTGGAGACTGACCGCGACATGCTACCAAACGCAGAGCGAAAAAGACCGCGGCAAGGCGGCAGTGAAGCCGCGCAACATGCGGCAGCGACGGGAAACGGATGTTAATGCATTTCCATCATTGACTACAGCAGAGCCTACACTGCAATAACACACGCGAAATGCCCCCCATGCATGCACAACATCCCAGATCACCTTGACTAACCTTGGACTGTGATACATGTTAAGTCTGCCATTATGTACGGAATCACGGTTTCATTGCTTTAATTGTACGTTTTAATGGTTTAACGAGTGATCCCCCCCCCCTCAAGATTCTCAACTAATCTATAATAATTATAGATCTCACTCTCATTTTTACGGTCTGGCACCGGCGTGGAAGTCAGATCATTACGAAAAAATGTGGGAAATTGTGTGTGCGCCTCTTCGAAATAATACATCGGCAGCCAATTATTCAAACCAGACGTCCTTCAAAATGACCTCGCTCCCATCGCTCCCACACACACACACACACACAAATCACGAGCTGGGAGTGTAGAAACTGCACACAGCCGTACACTTCGGATATATAAGGTTTCTTTAATTTTGAAAACTTCAGCCCACGAAGGCACGGGGAACAGCACGGGCTTAAAGAAATGAAATAACTAAAGCTGCGTTAACGTCTGAGCGACCATGCATGGGATCACGAAGTAAAAAGAGCCACATCCACTCAAGCGCAGAGGGACCGGTTGCGTACGGAAAAGCACGAAGTCCATAGGAGCCGCCGCTCGGTCGGATCAAACAGGTGCCGTATTTCCTCGTCGCGAAACGAACACAGGAAATGTAGCTAAAGACAGCCCTACAGGCAGGCGACAAGTTAAAACAATGCGCTTAAATGGAGATTGAAAAATACCTAAAATCCATAACCCTAAAACTCCTCATCTCCCACTTCCAGTTTGACAGGTAGACTAATGTCTATATTCTAACCAGATTATTTAAAAATGAAGACTGTAGATTGCTTACACCAACTCCCCGCAGTCCGTCCTAAAAATTCCTTCTTTTCCGAATTCCAAAGAAACTTCTTCCAACCACCATCACCGTCTTTATTTGAAGCGGGCATCGCGAGTTGCTTCGGTTCCCTTTTTATTTCCTAAAAAGTGAATGATCTGTTTTTTCCTTTGTGTTAGTGCCCTCAGGTATACTACTGATGGGAACCTCCCCTCCTGTTCTCGTTTTCGAAAAAGACAGCGCTCTGCCCAGTTTGCATTAATGTACCCCCACACATATATCGCTGCCGACTCTGGGCTCCGCCCGCGAACTCTTATAATAAGTTACCTACCGGGGAGGAGGGTCGAACCTGACCAATCAAAAGACGGATATTTCTTACGTAACCTATTTGTCTCAGTTACGGGGAGGCCGGAGCCCCGCCCACCGCTGCTGCGTCACCCGAGGTACGCGTCCGGTTAGCGTGTGCCGTCCGCCGCTGTGGGCGCCTTTAGAATGTAATTCCGGCCGCGGAGCGACTTTGAAGGCTGTTGCTTTTGCCATGATTTTATGAACGTAGTGCTTACGTTTACACGCGCTGGCCCAAGTATGCACTCTACAAAGCAACGCACGTTATAGGAAACTAATAGACACCAGCATGTAGGAAATTATGTGAAATAGCATGTCTCTTTGTGCGTGTGCGCGCGCGTATGCATATAAACAATTCATAATTTGTATTTTATAGTTAATGTGTAGGCCACTACTCAATTTTCGGATGCCAGATGGCGCTATGGCACGAATGTGATTTTTTTAGGTCACGTTTTCATCCTGTTGATTTTGAACATCTGCTTGTCTATGCATTAGTATTCAGTGACATCTCCCACCTTGCCGCCGTTTTAACTCTTACGCGAGCTCTCCCTCGGTCCGCGCCTGTTAATACACCTACCTGTGTCCTTTAGTGTCCCGTCCATATATATAAAACCACTTGCATTATTTGATGGATGGTCGCATGTTGAAATAACTGTGGTTCTCCTGTATTTGATGGTGGTTGGTAACATATGGCAGTAAAAGACTAATGTGTTTAATAATGACATTTAATCAAAATCCCAGTACAATATTTCTTGAGGTTTGAATTATTTTAAGATGGTTTATATTATAGTTTTTAAGATTTTATTTATTTCATTTATATTTTTATGTCAAGACAACAACAGATCATCAGTTTTGTAAACGAATCTGCTCTTCGAGGGTGAAGGATTTGTGGGTTGAGGACAAGGCTGACTGTCCGTTGGGGACAAAAATCGAACGCAGGTGACATTAAAATGGAGAAAGGCAGCACCAACAAACCAGTGCCAAACTGTGCAAGACACTCTTTATGTGGACATGCACTGCACTGACAGCCAAAGTATTTGAGTAGTCCCTACTGTGGACCTCATAGTTACATTCAGTACATTCTCACTAGTGCATCCATAACTCTGCACACCTTGCTTTACCATATTTTGTGTCATAAACCTCATAATACAGGGGCATGAGGCATTCAACCCCATTAAAAATGTTTGTTCATTTTTTCATACTGATCTAGAACTTTTCAACTTAGAACATTTGTGTCTCTGCTGGCACGTGGATCTTCAGAGTGAGGAATGTGTCGGTGAGTAACCAAGGGCATCTTGACAGTAGTTAGAAATGTTTGTTTTGCAGTTGATAGTGGCAAAACATTGGCCCTCCCCTTCACTTGGTGTCAGTGTCCATTTCTGCCATGACTCTAAAGTGGAGTGGCCCACAGTCTGTAATGCGAAAACCAGTGTAAAGGTCATTCTGGTGCAGTGCCATTGTAATCACATGACCCAGAACAGGAAGTTTCAGCTGAGGGCATTTCTGTAATTTACCGGTAACTTCTTCAAGGTTATGGCTTCAAAGTCAGGAATTCCTCATTAAAACTCAGGAATATGGCAATAAAAGCTATCAGATTTTGAGTTGAATATGTTTGCTCTTAGAGCACGGTCCTTTATCGATATAGATCTAGATATAAATTACTTCATTATGGAAGACGGCAAAATGCAGCGAATACAAATGTATGTTCAACAGAAACATATCTGATTATATACATTACATGCCGGTCCTGCAGTGCCCTTTCTACCGAGCACAATTCCCCATCCCACTCCAACATTTGATGTGTAGTAAGCAGATAAGCTGGAAACATTGCGATTAATAAAAGTCAACCTTAGTTACCGATTGCACAACACCAGTGATATTTGTACATCAAAAGACAACGTGGGGCTGCATGTTTTGGTAAATATGAAATTGCATAACCCGCAAGCCCATTGCTATTTAGTTATTCTTCCTATATCTCTGCCAAGAATTAACCGAGGAAAAAAATGCAGCCTTTCTTCATGTAAAAATGAAAGATAGCTTTATAAAAACCTACTAAGTTTAATCTGAATCCGCTCCTTTGATAAACACATTGTCTATGATTGGATTGTTTTTCCTAATCAACAAGTTAAAAAAATCAACATATGCCAGTTATCTTGAAAGTTTGTGGTTGATTAAATTGCCGATACATATCTGAATAAATTTGCTCTTTCCAGTTTATAATTGGTAATGATTATAACAACGATCTTGCCAGGACAGTTTTGCATTATGGTACGAAGGCTTACAAAGTCGTCCAATGTCACATGTTTGTTTTGATCAATGGGCTGCCAACTGCAATAGGTGGAGTGACAATCCATCATCGGAACCGAAAGCAGAATCCGGGTTGTGAATCCTAAACATGTTGGTGCAGCGACATGGAAGGAAAATATCCTCTGGATGATTGGGGTTGGGTGAGTGAGACACG
>JABFEB020000077.1:1785997-1799540 GCA_019775895.2 Stomatorhinus ivindoensis | reverse complement strand
GTGCCCCCCCCCCCCCCCCCCCAACGAGGTCACATGCAAATGCAGCCCCCACCATTAATGATGGTATGGTAACACTCCTCAGTTGTAACCTTCAGCTACTACCTTCCAGTCCAGCACTCATGTTCCCTGAGGCGGTTGTACTGTTTCCAGATCAGCCTGCTGGAACATGCGTGCCCTCCCCACAGTGACCTGGCATTCCCAGAACAGCCCACTCACATTTTTTGTGCTCTCCCCTGCGTGATCCTGCAACAGGCCCACGGTCTTGTAGCCTCACCTGGCATGATCGTTCTGTTCCCAGATCAGCCGACTAGCATGTTTGTGAACCCCCTGACCCCCCCCCCCAACCCCAGGGTAGCCAGAATACTGGCTGAGCAACCTGTTCATCCTGTGGAATCTGGTCCCACCAGACAGCTAGAAGGTGTGTCAGAGAAGGGGAACAAGTGGGTCAGGGTTGAAACATTTGGAAGGTCACACAGCCAGCCATCAACACACTGGCGCACTGGATGACAGTGTAAGGCCTTCGGTGTGTCTTTGCAGGTGTCCGTAAGCGTCCCTGCCCTGCAACACACTGGCGCACTGGATGACAGTGTAAGGCCCCTCGGTGTGTCTTTGCAGGTGTCTGTGAGCGTCCCTGCCCTGCAACACACTGGCGCACTGGACGACAGTGTAAGGCCCTCGGTGTGTCTCTGCACGTGTCTGTGAGCGTCCCTGCCCTGCAACACACTGGCGCACTGGACGACAGTGTAAGGCCCTCGGTGTGTCTCTGCACGTGTCTGTGAGCGTCCCTGCCCTGCCCTCTAGTGCGTCCTGGGCCTCCTCCCCAGCAGGGACTACATGTCGTGCTCATAAATAGAAACAATGCTGTCATTGTCAAGGGAGCGCCCGGTCTCGGGTTACAGCTCATTCTAAGTGAGGGCTGAGCGGGCCGGTCGCTGCCCGGCCTGTACGTCTCTGCAAGGGGATACCCCTGTGTACTGCAGCCGGTCTCAGCCAAGATGGACCGAGAAGAGAGCAAACATCTCTGCTCTGATAGCAGCAGCGACTTTAGCCCATCCTGCCAAACAGGTCCCTCACTGGCACACCGTGGGCACCGTGGGCACCCCACTTGCCTCTTTCTCAGACACTAGCCATTAATTTGGTTAGCGACACACAGATTTCTAAAATCAATTCGGGCCCTTTTTCTAAACGACTTTTCCAGGTCAGGCGAGTGACTAAGGACCCGGCGGCTTTCCTTCTTCGTTCGGCATGAACCCTGAAAGCCGTAAACCCCACCAGATGCCGACCAGCTTTTGAGGCTTGAGAAATCACACGGTGGAGTAGTTCCCTGACATCCGACCATCAGCCGCCTGCTAAATACACACCTGTCAGTGTAGTGACCTTGTGATCTGCCCGCACAGTCCTGAGGCCATTCATCACACACAAGGGTCAGTCTGCCCCCTATTGAGACTTTATGATCATTACAAGCCTCACCAGGTTGGCCAGTTAGTAACAACTGGGGAAGCTCCGCAGTCTGCTGAGTGGCAAAATTCTGGCTTCACATCAAGGCCTCTCTCCAGTTTATACTGCAGTCCAACACATTTCTCTCCCACAGAATCCCCCACCACACCCCCCCCCAAAAAAAAAAATAAAAATAAAAATAAAAATACATATAAACAAGGCCCGGTGCCTCACACCCTACTTCTGTGGGAAAGGGTGCCTTGCAGGAAATGACACAGTTACTGATGTCAGGCCAACATTTCCCAGCTCACACTCAGAGGGTCCAGCATGCTGGCATATTAGATCTCTGCGGTCAGTTTAGGAATCCCAATTGTGCTTCATATGGGTGAAATATTATAGGTGCCAAAGTTCACCAGCAGCGACATGATACATTACTCTGTGCGTGAGGGTTTACATGCATCAGAAAGTTCTTGCTATTTTTTATCTTACCATTGGGTGCTGAAAGAACAGCCATGATCTGGCAAACTGTGTTTAAACGGGCAGGATTGCATTGTATCATTTTTATTTCAAATCAAAGAGGCATCATTTGTGGAATCTGCTTTAAAACTGCTCCCCGACAAACAAACAAACAAACAGCAGAGAAAAAAAATAAAATAAAGGAATATAGAAATCAACAGAAGACAACTGAGGCCGTTACGTGGGAATAAAAAACACTATCAAAATAACGGAAGAAGCTATAAGATGTATGTAACTAAAATCTGTTAAACAGATCCTTGAGAATACTGAATTATACCAGTGAAGCATTTAAGGTGCCCTGACCTTGTCAAGGTCAAAGTTTGCTGTAACTTAATGTGTACTGTAAACACTCCTCAGCATGTGTAAACGGAATCAGGCCTTTATAAAAGGGCACACACTCACACGTACACAACACAAAAATACTACAAACTGCACCCCTCCACAGCTGAACACGTCTCATTTAACGTAGCTAATCTATAGGGGTGCTAACATAAATGGGAAAGAAGGGCAAAGGCTTGGGAGGGCTTCAAGGTCAAAGCGGATAGGCCGGGGGAGAGATTAGCATGCGCAGTAGTCCCGCCCCAAGGTCAAAGCGGATAGGCCGGGGGAGAGATTAGCATGCGCAGTCGTCCCGCCCCGAGGTCAAAGCAGATAGGCCGGGGGAGAGATTAGCATGCGCAGTAGTCCCGCCCCGAGGTCAAAGCGGATAGGCCGGGGGAGAGATTAGCATGCGCAGTAGTCCCGCCCCGAGGTCAAAACGGATAGGCCGAGGGAGAGATTAGCATGTGTAGTAACCACTCCCCCTACATGTGCCCCACTGCTGTTCTCACGCCCTTTCTAACAGGTAGTTATTCCTCTTACTTCTGTCTGCACTCCAAATGCCCAAAGTTTACATTCATCCTGAGGACAGTAAGCAGAGGATCGTGAGCTAGAGCAGGACAACCAGGCCCTAACCTTCAGGTCTGCCCCATAACACTGCTCAGTACAGCAGACCGAACCACATTTATGTCTATTACTAATACAGAACTTATTTGCTAAGCTAACAGTTCAATCTCGAGTCATTTAGGCTGTTAGGCTGCTTTGAATGATATTCTGCAGTCTATTTATACAGCTGGATGGTTCAAAAGAACCAATTTGGCCTGTTTACTGCTTGTGCTGGTCTGTTCTGGGATTTGAACCAGCAGTTAGTTGGTCCAGTTCTTCAAAGTCCCACGTATGTCAGCTGCCCCCCCCCGCCAACGAGAGTTTGCTCTGCACACCGAGCATCTGTTTTTACCTGACATGTGAGGAGAGAGTGTGCAGAGTGATGAGATGAGAGCTACATTGATGTGATGAGACCTCGGCATTTTTCTAGCATCTCTGACTACTAAATATCTGTCATCGCCAATTGTGGAAAAAATACATTTTACTCCTTTTGTTTAAAACAATTCAACACAGCACAAAGCTCATATGTACACTTTCAAAAAAAGAGTACCAATTTGTTCCTTTGCCTGTCATTGGGCTGAACCCTCAAGGGTCTGCCAGTTGTACCCTAGCAGTACATAATTGTACCTTTTAAGGTACAGACATAGACTCTGAGAAACATTGTTGTATCATTAATGTTGTTTGTACCGTGGGGATGTTCCTCAGAGTGCATTTGTTTACCTTAAATTAGACTGAAAGGTAGATTTACCTACAGCTAGGGTACAATTGGCAGACCCTTGTGGGTACAGCCTCAAAGGTACAAACTGGTACTTTTTCTGACAGGGAAATACAAATGAATTGTCATTTGACACCTTTCCTAGGCTGTTCCCATTCAGGCCATTAGGAACGGTCTTCATTAACCAAGAGGGTTGTAATGACCTTTGCAGTCATAGGGGGTCTCAGAGGATCCTTCCACGCTGAAGCTGAAGCAAGTGTTTTCTGTCAATAAAAGTGAGAACATCTCTGATGGCACATCAAACACACAAACACGGCACGTAAATCTGGTCCAGACGTTTTTCATCACAGGTATTACTGCATTCTCTCATTTCTCTGAGTGACGTTCTACTTGAGGATGAGTGACTTAGACTTCAGTATGGGTCCTGTATATTAGTGCTAGCTGGACACGCCAGGCAAGCTCTGAGGTATTTCATCATTCGGTGTGACGGTGGTTCATTTTACACCAAGGGCCTTATGACAGTGCTTCATGGACATACATCGCCGCCTTCAGGAGCCTCTTCCTTAGCGGGGTGCTTAGGGTCTGTCTGTCCCCGTGTCCCCGTGTCCAGTAGCCCATTACATGTCATCATGCCCTATCGGGAGGGGGCTGCCATTCTCTTGGCCCTACGCCGAGAGACTAACCACCCCTCTCCTCACTTCTCGTTACACCATTCCCCAGAAACAGGTGCTGGAATTTTGCCCTGCAGCAGTCAGAAAGGGGCCTTGATTGACGGGTTTTTATACACTTCTGCTAAACTCTCTATAGACCATATCACACCCACTTTACCAGTCGTTGCTTCAGCCTCTAAACCATTTTGGGCAGTTTGGTTTCTCATTGCATTATTGCTTCACTGTGTGGCACTGTTGTTGGGTGAACCATGAAGATGATCCACTCCCTAAGAACACGGCTGCAGCTGACCAGCAAACTTCAAAGCTTAACTTAGCTAAAAACAAACAAGCACATAGCATAGCTATCGTTTGCAAGAGACCTAGATAAAGTCACCCAGTTACTGTAGCTAACTATAGTGTTGTTTCCATCACGTACGTAAACCGCAATGAGATAACCACAAGCATCTGTAGCTAAACTTGATAAGGACGGCAGTGGAGCGCTGTGACTGCTGTTAGCGGGACTCTGACAGAACATCATGGTTAGCATGCATTACACTTTTCCTGTTGTCCTGTGGCCTTGTACACAGTTGCCGGCACTAATGGTGAGTTACTGACTTGGTGTAGTCATTGGCAATCACACCTTTTGTCTGACTCTTGTGAGGTTCTGATAAAATGGAGCTGTAATAATAATAATCGATACTTTATTAATCCCCGTGGGGGAATTGTCTTTATGTCTCCCTCGACTTGCTCTTTGTAGAGTCAGGATAGTACATTTTTCCATGAGGATCTTATTCCATGCACCTGTATCCGACTGGAACAGTCCATTCTCTGCTAAGCACCATCTCACCCAAGGTGATAAGGACAGTCCGCACACTGCCAAGAGAAGACGTTAGGGTGGGGTGGGCACTGTGTGGCACTGATAGCATGCCAGGTGCCAGGAGAAATCCACATGCTGTTTAAACCAGGGTTTAGCACCAATGCTCTCATTTTAATACCCCATAGTGCCCTCTACTGGTCACTCAAAGAAGGCTGTCAAATAAGCATTAACCCCAGAAGTACTCATTTTTTGTGTATATTCAGCAAGACTAAGACAATTCTGCATGCTGTAGGTCTGGAAATAAGGCTGAATCAGCTTTTATTGTCACTCCTAACATCACTGGGTGTCAGGCATCCGCAGGGATCTGCTTGCAGCTTCTATTCAGTCTCACTCCAGCCACTGTTCACCATCCTGGGTGTTGCTGTCCATTTGTGTCAAATGGTCCCATTCCAGAAATGTGTGCGAAAAGGGCTGTATTCATCCTAGATGCATCCCAGAGTGCTGGATGAATATTACAGAAGAGCACTTGCAATGAGATACTTCCTGGCAATGCGGGGCACTGGTCGATATCACGAGAAAGCTCGCAAATGGAGACGAAGACAGCAGACCCTTCCCTGTGAAGTTTTCATGTACCACATCTTCTCAAAATACTTAGGGCTTCAGAAGACTTTTTTTAAATCAAGAGGAGGTACTGAAATCCCACTTCCAGCAGCGTAAATCTGATTTAGTTCAGAAGCTTTGAATGTACCCTAATCATATTAAGCCACTGTTATAAATTCTTGGCTTGTTCCTCAGATGCTTGTGACATTTATCAAGAGCACCCAAATGTATTTCTATTCTGTCTGTGAAAATTTCTTTTGATTAACGCACTAAAATTTTTGGGATTTTAATTTTGGAATGGATCGATCATAAACAACAAATTTTTTTGGAAAGAGTCTGTTATAATTATTTGCTCGCAGCGATGAAACGATTAGTAAACATTCAAATGTTTTTCTTTACCATGTGAGGTCTGGCCTCGAAGGCCTCTCTTCAAAGCCCAGCTCCAAGAAAAGTATTCATGTAGAACTTTTAATGCGTGATAAAGGCAAGGCTTCAGCCTCACTGTTTACCTGGCAACTCACAGCCATAACCTCGGCTCATTCTGTGTCCCTAACCGGTACTAACCAGATAAAGGCAGAATCATCAGGACACTAGAACTTTGTTCTCATGACGACATTGCCCAGACCAATCCATTGCAGACTGACATGGAACAAAAATGGCAGCCCTGAAAGGTAAAAGGACAGGTGACCAGGCATGCCTGACAACGTCACTCTATTCCCTGCTCTTCCTGATTCACTGTATTTCTTGCTACTGCTTCTAAGTCGTGGTTCCATCACACCTCTCATTTCTCAGCCAATCTGAGTGCCTGATGCCTGTCAGCCAATCTGAGTGCCTGATGCCTGTCAGCCAATCTGAGTGCCTGATGCCTGTCAGCCAATCTGAGTGCCTGATACCTGTCAGCCAATCTGAGTGCCTGATGCCTGTCAGGTGCCACTATGGATGAAAACCTACATTACTTTGTTAAAGTGTCATTTATGGAAAGTATCCCAGAATCAAACACCATTAACTATGAATCCTAAATCTGTGCCTTTGATGCTCTGAGCCATGTTCATGCATTTACTATTACTACTGTTATTACTATTACTATTGTTATTACTATTACAAATGTTTTTTTTCCCCTGAACTGCAGGTCATTTTTGCTATAAATGGGTATGGATCCTGAAAACTATGTTTTTCAGGGTCTATAAATACTACTGAAAGAGGAGCCATTCTAATCAAAGGGACCATTAGGATGAGGTTCCTACAAGACAACTGCAAAAATACAAGGGCTTCCAGTACTGACCATGTAATAATCGATGAAGACAGAGAATCTTAGTCATTATTGGCCAGTTTCCCAGTCAAGGATTAAGCCTAAACCTAGACTAGCTTTGGGTTACAATGGTGAATCTCAATTCACAATTTAGTCCAAGACTAGTCTTAGTCCACACATGAGAATTGTTTGCAGGTTGTGGTGAATGGACCTGATGATGTTGGCTTGTTCAACGAAGGAAGCAGCACAAAACATAGCATTTCCACTTACTGAGACAGGAAGCATACTGGGAAATGTGGGGCAAGTGGGAGGGATCCCATGGGGAAGCAGCAGGTATGTGGGGCAAGTGGGAGGGTTTGGGGAGTAGGGCCAGATTCTCTCAGGGGCTGCTAATGAACACTACTGGTCATTCTCTTCTCTCTGTTAACCCCCCCCCCCCCTATTTGTTACCCATTTTTATCTATTTATGCATGTTTCTCTGATCCTCCAGCAGCAAATGAGGAAACACGGAGCTCCAATCTGCAAAGCTTCTAGACACAGTGAAAGCAATCATCCTAGATTCGTCCCCTCGCTCCCATAATCCTTACTGGTTCCCTAGTTTTTGTTCCCGCTTCCTTGAGAAGACAGATTAAATGAAGCAGACAGGACACCAGCTTTATGTGGCGGGACGCTGTTCTCCTGAAGCAAAAACAAAGAACCTGGAACAGAACTCAGGTTCTGACCCCGCAAAGGGCTCGTATGCTTCGTACCAGAATGGCTTCCCTAAATACCGGGCTACACAAATGGCTAATATCTGTGTAATGCTGGGAAAGGTCAGAGCAGTAAACATGCGAGCATATGAATTCCAGGGCTCATTATCTAAGCTGTGTGGCCATTGGAAGTTAGAAAAGAATAGGAAGCACATTCCCTCTCAGGGCAGTCACTGTGTGTGGAATCGCCGACATACAGCTTGCATTGATTTTTAAACAAAAGGCTAATGTTGGAGGCGCCGTCATCAATGTGGACAAATTAGATCCCAGAACATTGTAGCTGCAAGGTAGCAGAGAGGTAAGACAGATGGGAGACAAAGAATGACTCTGTCAATAGACAATGCACTGCTCTTTTGCTCGCTTAAACAATGCATTAATGAACAAAGACTCGATTGCCATCACATTCTGAAGAATGTTGTTGCTCTTCTTATTTATCGATAGTGCCAATCAGCCTGGCTGGAGCTCTTTGATGTTAGTCAGCATCTACGGTATTGAGTCTGCTTGCTTTGATCCGTACGAGTTCCTAGCTGCACTCTACCACAACACTGGGTGTCAAGGTCCCAAATTTACATGCCAAAGATCAATTGTGGCTTATGGGGGTCCTATCATCATCATCCTTTGCTTGAACGGTATGTGCTGAATGAGCTGAGATAACCCACGGCTACATGCCTTAAGAGCCCCTTTTAAGCATGACTGAACACTATCATTAGCAATGGATCCTGGGAGGGGCCCAGGTGGCCCAGGCAGCCGTGTGCAGGGGACCCCGGACCTTTGCTGTTAACAGACTGTTAAACATGAACAGAATATACCTTCCGGCATATTGGCACACCAGAGTTTTTCCTGGGCAGTTTTTTTTTACATTGAATTTTATACAGAACAAGATGTTCTTAATCATATCTTTTCCTACAAATGTAACATCCAAACACGGACCCACAGATATTTAGATTTAACAGCTAAGCACTAAAACGTAATGGGTTGTTGACGGCTTGCATGTATAGTATTGCTTATGGTTTGATGAGAATAGCTGTTTTGTCAAGGATGTGAACATCAGCCATGATCACATTGCTGGTTCTCAGACAATGTCAGTGGTAGGATCTGTTTTTGTGATCTTCAGAGAGCAGAGGTCAGGCAACATCTCGGGGAAAGACCAAGGATATCTCCTTACCAGAACAAGGTGACCTTCTGCTTCACCCTGAGTCACTCTTTGTTGACCCATATTTAGTGGCACCGCTGGCTGTCCTGCCGAGCTGCTGGCCCAGACGGTCACACGTAGCTCCATACTTAACTTTAACATTCTATATCCCTCTGTGATGGTCTTCCATCCATTGACCTGCCTTCCATAACTGCTTATCCAGTACAGGGTCCCGTCCCAGTAGAAAGAGGCCATGAGGCAGGGGACACCCAGTTTGGCACATTAGTTACCATGCTATTCTTGTTGCTAAATCTTTGTTAATCACTTTAGGGGTAACTCTGCTGACTCAGGCACAGGTATGTGGTGGGGGCAGCACTGGATCCATCACATGTGTACTGCTCAGGATTACATTCGGGGGGTGAGAGGACAGTGTTCCACCCCGCAGAGTGTTCATGCTATTAACATCTCTGCCAGACATCATAAATCAATCTCTGACGACGTGAGGACTTGACCTTTCTTTTAATAACGACTGTTAATCAGCATCTAAAGTGTTGTCACACAATACAAAGTCCCTGCCAGCAGCCTGTCCTGTTCAATCTCCTGTCACTTCTGTCAGCGTTGACAATTAAAAGAACAAAGACAGACTGTGACATCCACAGGTCGATAAACAAGCAGACATTAAGCTGAATTACTGGGCCATTATAAATACTTAAAGGGCTTTAGCTGGTATAAGGTTAGCATACTGTAAATCTAGCATTAATTTAATTTCTGCTTCATTTTCTGCCTGTTGGTTGTGTTTCACGTTGACATTTAATTATGCTTCTGTCTATGATCCTGTTTTGAGGTTGTATGAGATGCACTGTCAAAATTGTTCTTAAAACTTTGCTAGTTATCTTAGTGCAGGACCATAGGCGTAGATTTAGGGTAGGTATTGAGATAAAATCAATGGCATCACATATAATTACAAAAAATAACGAATATATTAATATATGTTACTATATATTATTAATAAAGTTTTCTTGTTTTTTTGCAGTTTTTATTTGGAGAACCCTAAACCTAACCCTAAGCCTAACCCTAACCCTTCGCTAAAACGGTTTTTTCCCACCGTGCTTCTGCATTCACTTCCAGACCCGCGAGTAAACGCCAGATTAACATAGAACAGTGAGCGCAGAAGCTCAGTACAACTTTGTGTGTAACCTTAACTTATTGAACACCTTCTATCATAACCAACAGTTAAGTGAAGGGAAAAGGTTAAGTGAAAGGGTGAATTTAATCGTCTCAAGTCGACAGTTTGACAAAGATTTTCTTATTTGATGTTATTTATCTTATAAGAATGAGTAAGACGGCCATCAAAAGTGGGGGCAGACCTGACATTTATTACCATAAAGTTACTCAATTACCAGAAACTCATTTAGTTCATAAATAGTGGTGCCAGAAAGCCCCATTTATACTATGAAGAGATTCAGTAAGAAGATCTTCTAGTCACTATTTTTGTGTGTTAGGATGGTTGTGAGAGAGACAGGGTGCAGGGGAATGACAGCGGCATCCTCGTGGACCCTCAGGTGAAGTCATTCTACCACGATAAATGGCCTGACACTCGTGGCGGAATCTCGCAGATTGTGCATGATTTTAACAATTCCTGCAAATTCAGCGTACATAAGGCAGGACTCATCGTACTTAAATTTCCATTTTAGTGAAGATGAATGACAGTAAAATGGAAAGATAAATTTCACTTTATATATTGTAACTATGACAGCAATAGTTTCCAAAAATAAGACAAACTGTATACAGCACAACTACAGAATCGCCTTTAAGGTGACGTGACATCACACCTGCCCCCCCAAAGCTATCCCCCAGAGTAGGACCATATAAGCTAAATTGAACTGAATTTAGCTGATGGTTTATTATCCTGATGGTAATCTCTGCTCTCTGACATAGACTGAGGTCTCAAAGAAGGTTTACAGAGGCTCTCGATGTGACGCAGAGTGTGAAGATGTGGCCTCCCCGTCCAGCGGAAACACTGAGCCTTGAAAATCGATCAATCTAATGTTTGACAGGAGTTAATGGAAGTTCTCATAGAACAGTCCTTCAGTCAAATTGGACCTTGGCAGGCAGTTTACAAAGAACAGACACCACAGTTCCGCTGGGTAAATTCATCCAGGAAATTGTTTTTTTCTTCTTTCTGGTGTAGTATACAGACTGCCTTGATTTTTGCACTAAGTGAATATCTGTCAGGAGCTCTGTGCCTTTTTTTCACCAGAATGAGAGGCACCGTAACGATAGCAACAACATTCTTTATAATCCTGATTGAGAAACCACCGCCCACCTGTTCAAATCTCAAAATAATCTTGCAATAGTAAAACAGATTTTACAGTGAGACCCATCATTGAACTTTCGTATTTTAGTGACTCTGCGTGGCCCCCAGAATGATGCTTTTCCTCCATTCTGCTTCAGTACCACATCTCATTTCCCTCCTTCTTCCAAAGCCACCCTGCACCTCCTGCAGAGCAGGATTCACGATGCGACCAGAGATGGCTGACTCTCCACGTAGCTCGTGACAGACATGAGTTATGGGGAGACACAGGTTATGAATGCAAGTACACAGGCTTGTCAATAAAGTAAAATTCAAGCAGGATTTTGACTTTACATTACCTGTACATTACTTTACATTACCTGCACATTACTTTACATTACCTGTACATTACTTTACATTACCTGCACATTACTTTACATTACCTGTACATTACTTTCATTTTGTATCATACCTGCTGTGGTTTCTTCTTCATCCAGCTACACTGTTGGCACATTTCCTTATAAAGACACTGTCACAGTAAATATGTACTGTCTCAAGTTTGCCTACAGAAGGACTATCAATGCAAGACACTCAATGGTGTCTCTATCAAGCACAGATAATGTGAGATACTGTATTCACAGCCTAGTTTTTGTGTACTTTAGCAATTATGAGTATGCTGCAGAAAAAACTAATTTGTGTAGAATGGGGGTGTTAGTGTCAATCCAGTAACCTACACCTGGCCTACATCAGACCTGCCATTCATCAGACCTGCCATTCATCAGAAATGCCATTCCAACTGTGCAGCGATTAATATAGTAATTTTTTGCAGGTACTGTATAATGTTCAGGAAGTCAGGGACAGGGTGTGAAATGTGTAGCGGGAATGGTGTTTGTTCAATCAGCTCAGTGAGGTTAGGGCAGCCAGGTGATGTTAAGTCATCACAGTGATCTTTATAGAATATCCTTATTGTCATTGTGCACATAGTGCTTTCACACTAATGCTACATTATAAAAATAAATGAAGGAAATAAAACTACTAATGATATACACAATATTGATATACAGCATACAGTTTAATTGTTAACCAAAATGCAGCAGTAACATTTCCAGATATGGTCCTACATGATGTTAATGTCATTCTGTTCATGATCATTATGTTCAAGCTACTCAGTTGAATTGAATTGAAGTGATGTTTGTTCAGATCAGTAATGGTCACATATGTTAGTGATGTTTGGTTAGATCAGGTATATTAGTACTGTTTGGAAACCTTGGCAACATTCAAGTATGTTTAGTGATTTTTGCTCAGATGAGTAATATTCAGTTATATTAGTACTGTTTGCTCAGATGAGTAATATTCAGGTATATTAGTGATCACTTATGGGAAAGCTGAGTAAGAGCAGGCGATGCTCAGGATACTGTGTGGTTTGTTTTCTTGGACGCTGTCCCTTTAAGAATCTGTGGGAAGGCTGAAGCAGCTGACCACACTGCGTGACAGAGACCCAATTAATGCATGCATTCTCTCCTGCAGGCATTTCAATGCCAGTGCGAAGAGGGAGGGGTCACGGGGTGAACCTGCAGAACAAGCGGGAGGAGATAAGGGCTTAAAAAAGAAACTGATAACTGACCCATCACCTCAGTCTCTCTCTCACACACACACACACACACACACACACACACAGATTAGGTATCTGTATCATATCGGGGACTCTCATTCATTTCAATGGGAAAAACCCGAATCCCAACAATGACAACCATAACCCCTACCCAGCCCTAACCCTAACCATAAGTAACCATGACCAGCTTAACCCCTACCCAGCCCTAACCATAACCATAAGTAACCAAACAAAATATGAGACTTTTTGGTATTTTTAGTTTTCTATTGTAGTCACAGATTCTTTTGAAAATTGGGGGAGCCAACAATGTAAAAATAACAGCTTTTGTTCACATTGTAGGGACATTTGGTTCCCACAATGTAATATAAACATAACACACACACACACACATACACATGATGATTGTTCGTAGCAGTTTTTATCCTCCCTATTCCTTTGCTGCTGACATTGTGCCTGCACACTACCTCAGCTGCTACAAACAGATTAGATTATGTCTCCGCTGTGTATTTTTGAACCCAGCTACATCTGTTGGAAAAGCTCACATGCCCTTTTTAAACAGCAGCTCAGCGGACAGACTCAGACGTGATGCACAGAGCGGGTAGGGCAGACTTTCGTACTTAGCACGCGATCCCTCCTTACAGCCCCTGCCTGCAGTCTCCCAGCACCGTGCGCCGGGTTTATTTGCTGTCTGTCCAGCACTCCAGCGAATAGATACGGGTGCGCTTGCGAAGCTCGCTTATCTCTCCTGTAGAACATCAGGCTTCAGTTCTTATCAGATCTTTCAGAGGACACTTTCACCTTTTATTTACACCAGAATGTCCCAGGCACTGGGGGGGGGGGGGGGGGGGG
>JABFEB020000077.1:1733020-1753515 GCA_019775895.2 Stomatorhinus ivindoensis | reverse complement strand
GTTTCTAAAGAATGTCTAGTCTTGTCATAAGTGAACTGTGTTCCTCCCCGTAGATTTAATTTCAGAGGATCAGCCGTAGGTGATAGGATGATAAGGTAAAGGCCGCTCTCTCACTTGCCGTCCATTATAACTTGCACCTGTCTTAACACCTCGATGAGGTTTGAATGTGGAGGTTCTGGCTGACTCTGTCTGACCCTCTAAAGTTACTGTCCCGGTTCTTAGAGATTGTGCGCTCAGGAGCTCGAGCAGGCAGCTTGTGCGTGTGGGGCACTAACGGCACCTCTGTGGGGCACTAACGGCACCTCTGTGGGGCACTAACGCACCTTGCCGCGTGTACAGAGCCGGTTTGCACAGCCCCATGCACCGCTGGGGGGTGGGAGGGGGGGTGTGGATGAATTAATTGCATTGATTATTTCAGTATGCCTGTGTGCCCTTGTCATACGTGGTGGGGGAAACTGGGAATGGGCAACAGCATCCATACTCTTGGATTTGCGACCCCCAGATGAGATTCCCACAATGCAATGCTCGCTGTGTCCGTCATCAGGCATGTTTGGAATGGATCTTTGCTAAATTCTCAGTGTGAAGCTTGACGTTTTGAATTTTCTTTTTTCTTCCTGAATATCCTCAGCTAATGTGGTTAGATTTGGTAGAATATTATTTTGCTGAGATGGGCCTGCCCAGTTCTGTTAGCTACGGCAAATGTACCTTTTCAGCTCACCAGAATCTCGCATGCTGCATTTTGCATGCACGGCATTTTTAAATCATTTAATCATCTTTATAACAGTAGCTCGCTACTTTTTCCTAAATAATTGCAATCTCATTTGTATTCTGATAGTCTTTTGCCAGAGTAGAAGGTCCTTCACCCATTGGTCTGGCTTCACACAGAATAAAAATTCTCCCCCGACATCCTCAGATTTCTCTCTTCCAGGCATGACAGGCATATCTTTGGGGGTGTGCAGTTTGCCTGTCTAATGTAGTGGCCGTAAACTCTCCAAAAAAAAAAAAAAAAAACTAATTTCCCAGAGGAACATGCCAAAGGGATTAATAAAGTACTATCTAATCTAAACATTACTGCATACATTTTATAACAATTTTCAGTTGATGTTCGAAGTTCAGAAAATGTGTGCAAAGATATTCTATGTAAATGAACAGAAACCATCAGGCAGAGCTTGATTGGAGCAGGTCAGGTCCGATTGGGGAACATGCACAATGCAACATGCAAGTTCAGCACATTGCCGCACCTCCCTCACAACAAGAGACCCCCCCCCAGGCCGTCACACTGTCCAGAATCACCATCCAGAAATGGTTGTGGGCGTCCCCTTGTCAGTCCATTCGAGTCCTCAGCAATGAGGAACAGAGCATCCATCCATTTTCCAACACGCTTATCCTTCTGGGTCACCAGGGGGTCTCCAGCCCATCCCAGAAGCTATGGGCCCAAGGCACGGAGGAGCACAGCAGTTTTTCATAAATACCATGTATGAATTTAGTGTGCTACTTTTTTCAGATGCAACTTGCATTGTTTGCAGGATAAATGGCTACATTGTATTTGTAAATGACATGGAACCTGTTTGTAAGAGGTCACCTCGCCCTAAAGTCTGACTTATGCTCTGTGGTGTTAATAGCACCCTAACCCTTTAGGCTCGCCTCACATGAATGTAACATTTAAAATGTCCACAGCAATGTTTTAAACTGCTGTTTAAAAATGAAAATGCACAAAAAATGCAGCATATACAATGTGACGTAAAGTCATAGTGAAGAAAAGTATATTTGATGCCCCAACTTTTACTGTGTTATACTTGAACTGTAACTATTTCTGTGTCAGGTTCATAGTTACACTATATAGTTTTAAATATTCATCTTCTAATTTCAGTCTAAATAGTTATTCCTTGCCCATACCAGATTATAATATTCCTAAAAAAAGATCCTCTCTGAGGAAACTTTCAGAAAGCTGTGAGCACATGCAGTTATCTGATTGGCTTGAAATTACAAGAGATGAGTAATCAGATGGTAGTTTATTGATTGATGCATTAAGTAACATCAACCCCCCCCCCCCCCCTTTCTGGTATTTGAGAACAAAGATGGAGTACGTCATGTATGTGAGCTAAATGAGTATGTGTACCCTAACCCTTCAGTGAAACCTATTAGAGAAATCTGGACTGTGCCACTGGCCAAATTACTGGACATATGATCATTAGCCTGATGTTTACAGACTATTTCACAGGAAAAAATAGAATTTCAATTCCTTCAGGCAGAAAAAGGCTTCTGTTTGGGACTTTCTAGCCTTATCGACTTCTCACTTCAGAACATTAGCACTAACCATCTCGGTGTGGATGCTGGACTATAAGCCAAGTTTATCTCTTGGGGGACGTTTCACAATCAATCAGTGGTATTCCATGGTTAGTGAGCATGAGATTTATTCTTAGAAGCAGAGTTTTGGCTCCTTGGGTTGATCAGATTACCTTCATCATGAAAGATCTGAAGCAAATGGCTTTTGTGTGATGGAGGTGCTGCTGCCTGCCGGCCCTGACCTCTATCACCCCCCCCGCCCCACCCCAGGCGCTCTGCGGCAGCCCGCATTCAGGAACTGTTCCGTAGGAGGAAGGAGAGGAGGGAGATGGAGGAGAGCGAGACGCAGAACATCCGCAGGCCCACAGTCAAGATGGTATACAAGGGTCACCGTAACTCCAGGACAATGGTGTGTACTGCAGCTGAGGGCTGTGGGGTTGTGCAACCCCTCAAGACGCTTCATCCAAAGCAGTTTCCCCAGTACTTCAGGCTGTCTGTCCAGTGGCCTTGCACAGCACGGGGCACTCGGACTTAGGCGTTGCTTGGCAGTCTTTCCTTAAGGCGTGCTGGTGGATGGAGGCCGGCCCAGCGTGCGTCGGCCTGACAGAAGTACTTGCTTCTCTGCAGATCAAAGAGTCCTGCTTTTGGGGAAACAGCTTTGTGATGAGTGGGTCTGACTGCGGCCACATCTTCATCTGGGACCGGCGTACGGCGGAGCACCTGATGCTGCTGGAGGCCGACAACCATGTGGTCAACTGCCTGCAACCCCACCCCTACGACCCCAGTGATTATCCCAAAATGCAATGCGTCACTTTGGTCTCACACAACTACGGTACATGGCAGTAAAACTTTGTGGCCAGTGGTTCCTCATTCATGTTACTTCCACTCTTTTCCAGTACTCGCTTCTTCTGGAATCGACTACGATATCAAGATCTGGTCCCCTCTGGAAGAGCTGCCATCCTTCAACAGGGTCCTTGCCGACGAGGTAAGCGGACTTCGTGGCCTTGCTGCCTTCTGGACACGTTTCGCATGTTTTGTATCCACGTACAATTATAAGAACTTCATTCTTCTGGTTGCTCCCTGCTTTGCACCCCCCAAGTAGCAGGTATCTGACGTGGTTCCTGTCCTGCTGCTCATGAACCAAGCCACTATAAAGCCCGTTCCCTGGGGTGGCGCATCGTGTGAATGCATCAAGCCAACCTTCCCCAGAATGCAAAGTGTTATGTCACTTGAGTCAGCGCCTGGATCTCCTCACAGGTCATAGCACGCAATGAGCTGATGCTGGAGGAAACCAGGAACACCATCACAGTCCCTGCTTCCTTCATGCTGAGGATGCTCGCCTCACTCAACCACATCAGGACTGGTGAGCATGGTGACACCCGGGGACAGCTGCTTTAGTGTGTTGCATCCCTGATGTAGAGACTAAAATCAAGGGTTGCGAATGAATACGTGTAAAAAAAAATAAAGAATTTCGTCTAGCAATGTGCAGGCTCTGTCCATCTGTTTGTGCTTCATCTGTACAAAGCAACTTAGCTAGTGTCTGTTTAAAGGAATGGGCATTGTATTAACCAGGCGCATTTCGCTATGAAGTTCCTGCTGTTTGCTTGAGTTGCCGTTGTTAAAACCAAGTCTTGTTCCTTCAGTGTCCACAGTCCTTCGTCAGAGCTGTCTTCTCTTCTCTCTTCCTCAGACCGTGCCGAGGGCGATCGATCAGAAGGTTCTGGCCAGGAGAATGAAGATGAGCCCTAGTCACTTGTTCTTTTTAAACTTTTGCTACAGAGTAACTTGAACGTTTTGTTTTGTACCAGCGTGGAATATTTCTGTAACAGAACAGTAGTGCAATTTCCAGTCCCTCCCCTTTTTTAGTACTAACGTTTGTGTAAAGGACAGTGTGAACGGGGTCTGCGGGCGCATTGGAACGGGGTCTGGTTCCAGGTTTTAAGAAATGGCTGGAGCTTGAACATTTAAAGTGCAATACTTTTCCTCTGCCCCAAAAGCTATCGTTTAACCCTTTGAGGTGTGCTTTCTTCATAGCTGAAGGCTGAAAGACTTTGTATACCTGCATGTAAACTTAAGGCCAGAAATCACACTAAGTAAAATCTGTTCACACAGTGCTCCCTGGTGTCAGGCTGCCACGGAAGACTCCTCTGCCTTGTCAATAAGGCACCATTGCACAGCCCTAAGTGGGGAAGGTTCCAGTGTGTGATTTCTAAACCCCAAAAGGTGGATTTTACCCCTAACCTTCAATGTTAAATTCAAACTAGAACCGAGGCACCAACCATGATGGAAAAGGTTTACTTGCACAAATTATATGTGTACAATTTTCCAATGAACATATAAAAGTTCCCAAAAAACACACAATACCACACTACAATATATAACAGGAATTTTAAAAAGAGCAAAAAAAAAAAAAACTACAAACAATTGTCTTCAAGCTGGTCGCAGCCTATGCCTTCGGCTTCAAGCTGGTCGCAGCCTATGCCTTCGTCGATGCTCTCCAGCCTCCGCCTCTGGCCGTCCGGGTAGCGTGGCGTCCGCATGGCCGTGCGGCTGGGCGGCGTGCCGTCTTCCCCAAAGAGCTGCAGCTTGGCGTCGCTCTCGATCACCTTTGCCAGGCTGGAGGCGTAGCTGTCCAGGGATTTGTGGATCTCAGCCTTGACTTGGACTGGAGGAGAACCAACATTTGCTAAAGAAGAAGAAAAAATCCCGCAAACGTTAGCGACGGACGTAAAAGAACTTCGGCCAGGGTATTCCAGGTGACAGTGCTTTAGGGTGGTCCTTAGCTATGGGTCACATTTTAATATGGCAGTTTTTCATGCATTCACCCTTTTATTTTGGGATACATTGTAAGCAAGTACTCCTGGCATTTTTTTTCATAGTTTAGTAATGTTGCTCAAGATCAAAGTCTAACTGTTGATCAAAATACTAAATTTCAGCCAAACTTTGCTGAAAGCAGAAGGGTTACTGCAAAAAAATTCACAAGAATGAAAAGTGCAGTTTGTCAGCAATCAATTGACACTGTGGTCACATATCCAAGCTGGGTAAAGCCTAGTTCAAGTTTGCACTGTCTGCAAGACTCTCAGGTTATTCATTTGATTGTTAGCAAAAATGTGCTACGCTACTTTTTTTGCAGTGTAACATCGTGTGATTTAACACAATTAAATGAACCATCATGTAAATATGAAATGTAAAAAAAAAAAAGACGACAATGAAGGACATTTTAATAAGTTCTTATTGCATAATTGCTACCCATTTTTTTTTCTATTAATGGTATTTTCCATGGCATATTTTTCCATTTAAAAAGAATTGAATGTGTGTGGCACAGTGGCGTGCAGTGGTGAGCACTGCTGCCTCTCGTGTTTGTGACCTGGGTGTGAATCTCCACCCCTCCGTGTGGGTGTGCACATGTGCACGCTGCTTCTGGGTGCTCCAGTTCCCCAGTACAAAAACAAGCTGCGGTTAATTGAAGTTATCAATTTGTCCACAGCGGTGTGTGTGCGTGTGCGTGCGTGCAATATGGTGGGTTGCCCCCCCCCCCTGTTCCCTGCCTAACCTCCAAGATAGGCTCCTCCAGCAACCCTGCCTAGGATAAATGATTACAGAAGACGGATAAACAAACTATAAGAAAATATAGGAATCAAGACCAAAAAAATGAGTGTGAGGCTTAGGTGGCGATTTGTTGGCTCACAGTATGTATTGTATTATTTTTCCAACTTGCCTATAAATTGAATTTGAAGACACAGCAGCCTGCTGAGATAATGGCACACACCTCGGGAATGCTGATCCTCAAACGTCACGGAGCTCCTCCTCTTCGCTGTCGAGCTGCCAGCGTGGTGGGGGGGTTGCGAGTCGCAGGAGAAGTTTTCCAGAAGCAGGACATCTGTTCCTGGGGAGAAGAGCAGCAGGTGTTGGACACCCTCATCACCTAGGAGCGGAAAGGCCGTGTGCACAGCTCCCTGCACGCCCGTCTCCGGGACAGAACGGCATCAAACTAGCAACTCGGGGGAAAAACAGGTGAACAATAGCACTGCGTTCAGGGGGAGCGTCATGCAGCCTTGGGCAAGCTGGGGCAGAAAGATTACAAAACGCAGGGTGGAGGAACAGCTCAGACGGCCCAGAGAGACGAACGTGCCCCTTCCCCATGTATGTACTGAGCTCACCTGAGTCTTGGGAGAAGCTGAAGCCGGTGTCCCCCGTACTGCTGCCGTGACCAAGGAGCTGACCCCCTCCCGCAAGTATAGCCGTTAGGTGCGGAGACATTCCCAGATCTGTAAGGAGACGCAGTCACTCAGCCAGCCCTGTATGACCACATACATACCATCTGCAGCCATGCGGGACAGGAAGTGATGCAACGGCACTGAAAAAAACACTTGCCTGATCTTCACATAGGAGATAGAATCAAAGTCAGCTGGATTCTCAAGGTAAACCGTGTTAGGCTGACAGCAAAGTCGTGTGTGCCTGGTTCACTCTGCAGTTAAAACCAGGAACCCTGACAGATAGTGCATAGCAACACTGTTTCACAATCCGATCACAATCAGATTAGGTCGAGTAGAGCAGTACTGATCCTGCGCCGAAATAGAAGCTGTCCTCTAACATGGGCAACATGCCCGAGTTGGGGAGTTCTCACATTCCTAACACACAAGGAGAAAAATTTCCAAATGTCCCCAGACAAAGTCAAGTGTCACTCTACTGTCCATAGCTGAGAGTGTCACTGGTTATGAAGGTTACAGAATTCATATGGGCATAGAAGCAGGAAGCAGCATGTGACTCTGTGCTGGTGATCAAAAGCGAAAATGCTGCCAGGCTCCAGATAAATGACCTGGCCCCAGGCTCATACTCAATCTTCAATATGTGTGTGTGCGTGTGCGTGTGTGTGCGTGTGCGTGTGTGTGTGTGTGTGCGTGTGTCTCTCAAAGGTAAACTAAACGGTACATGCAAAAGGAAGCATTCCAATACACCTGTACTCCTGCGGAGGACAAATGAAAACATTTCATTCACACATCTGCAGATTCTCAACAGACATCTTATTTAACGAACAGTGATTGGGGCGGCTGGTGATCTTTGCAAAGGGACGGTAGTTGGATGATGATATAAAAGGCTTATCTCAGAGCAAGACCAGGACAAAAGTCCCTCTATACAAGGTGAAGAGGGAGAGCTCATTCCCCACCCATTCTCCACCCATCCCCCACCCTCTCTCCAGACGTGCCCAGCACTCACCGGTGATGCGGTTGGAGATGCTGAAGAGGCGCGAGGTCCTGTGACGGGTGACGAACGACTCCCTGTAGTAACGGTCGCCAAAGCACATCCCCAGAAGCTCCTTTCGCACAGTCTTGTTCCACAGGCCATATATGAGCGGGTGGCAGGCCACACTAGAGAATGACAGCCATGTGACCAGAGTCTCCAGGCCTGGGGAGACACTTCCCTCGCCCCAGAGGGCCTCTGTGCAGATGGCCACCACATAGGGCCCCCAAGTCACTAGAAAAGTTCCGAGCACGACCAAGATAGTGACAAAGGCCTTGCATTGGTTGCCAGCATATATCAGGCTCCGACGGCTGCCACTGGAGGAGGTCGACGCGTTAGAGTTCTTGCGGCCGTTCCTGGATGCCGACTCCTCCTCGGCCACCACCACAGTGCCGCAGTGGACTTTGCGCGCCTTGATGCGGGCCACCCGGAATATGACGCCGTAGCAAGCCAACATGGCCAGGAAGGGCAGCAGGCAGCACCAGGCAGCCCAGAAGGCTGTGTAGGAGGCCACGTGGTGCCACGCCGCCGTGCACGTCCACTTGAAGCGGTCAAACTCGAAGGAGGACCAGCCGAAGAGCGGTGGGAGGCAGCCCACCAACGAGTGGAGCCACACATAGACGATGGCCACGACCGCGCGGTTGCCCGTGATCTTCATGGGATATATCATGGGATAGAGCACAGCATAGTATCTGGAAGGACACAAAGAGAGGCTGTCTGAGCCCAGCGCCTCAATGGCAAGATGGATTTACCGGCATACCAATCCATCTACAGGTAGAAACTGATCAGATATTAGGATCATCGCAGAGAATGACACAGCAGACAGCAAGTGTCAAAGTGGCACAGACATTTAACAATAAAACCAACGAAGTCAATAATAACAAAATCAAGTGAACAGCAACGAAGTTTAACCTTGTATTTGGCAGTAACAAAACCCGACAGATCTCACGACTGGATCTGAGAGCATACATAGTGCTTTGTCACCATTCGTTCATCAGCACAGATGTGTAAGACATGTCCTTGCAAGCAATTGGTATTAATTGCTGACGTCAGAAAACGGGTACGCCCGCAACCCTTAGGAACATGATGCCCATCTGCACTGGGCAGGAGCCCCACCTGTCGATGGCGATGGCTCCCAGGGTGAGCATACTGGCAGAGCTGATCAGCAGGTAGAGAAGGGCGGTGAAGTTGCACCAGACGACGCCAAACAGCCACTCGCGCCGCACCGAGCTGCTCACCACGAACGGCAGCACCAGGATGGACAGCAACAGGTTGGATAGCGTCAGGCTGAACACCAGCTTGTTGCTGGGAGTCAGCAGATAAGGCTTCCGGTACAAGGTGAGCACCACCAGCAAGTTGCCCAGGCAGGCGAGCAGGGTGATCGCCAGCAGGGAGATGGACTCCAGCGCCACCGCTCCGCTGGACCCACTCTGCCACCGGTCCTCCTCAGACCCATTCCTACTGCTGTTCATTCCGAGGGACGGTGCCACTGGAGCCAGACAGGCATGCTGGGATACTGCAAGGGGGACAGAGGCACCAGCGGGGACCTTCAGACCTTTAAACTGGCGGCCTTTCATCAGCCTTACGTTCATTTTCCTCATACATCACCAGGCTACGCTTTGATAGCCCAGTCACCATTGGGTCTCATGGCCCTTCAATCAGAACATGCTCATTACCCTGTGGGACAGGCAGGAAAATGTCTACACTCCCTTAATTACTGGAGTGAAACTGGTTTTAAATAGTTTCCACAATAACATAATATACTACACGTTAACACGCTTCCAAAATTACCGCCATTAACACAAACAACTTGAATACAACTTTTCTGATTAATGTTTTAAAAGCATTGTATCAAAAACTATGCTTGTAATAACTCCATCTTTAAGCAATTAATTTCTGGGGGGGAAGTAATATCTTTTTTTAAAACAATGTGATTGTTTTAGTTTTATTCTATAAGACAATCAAACAGACGCAGTGTCACTGAAACACGTAACTGTGCTTTCCCTAAACTGGCTGAGTTGGATTCCGATCGCACATTTCTTAGGCATTGCTGAACCTCCCACCTAATGGCTCAGAATTTCCTCTAGTCTCGCCAATCGTTTCCTTTAAGGCCCAAACAAACTTAAGTTCTCTTTCTAGCATTCTAAATATTGCGCATTAATTTACGTTTACTGCACACATACACTAACTCCTAAAATGGTTTACTACTACGGTTTGTTTAAGGGGAAAAGTACACGTCTTGTCCTTGCTCCTTTAAGATCTAAATCTCTCGTGAGATAAATAAGCGGTTGATCTACATGCATTGTAACCAATGAATTGCCAAGGGCCCCTTTTAAGTAACCCTGGCCTTCTTAATCTGGCTCGTACAGCTTGAAATGCACGTTCACTCGCATTTTTCCGCACTCGAAAAAGCAAAATCTAAGTGTGATGCATCGAGAGCCTTTGCGCCTGACCTACCCGGACGATGCTCTGCCCCGCGGTACCGACTTACAACTTTCTCTTTGTCCGCACAATGGCCATCCTGCACGTCTCTCTCCGCCTGCTTATCTCGTACGCGCTAATTCCAGCCCTCATGTCTCCATTCCGTCCGACAAGCTGGCCGCAGATATCGGTCCGATCCGCTGCACGACTTGGAAACTTTTTTCTCTTCGCCTTGTCTGGCAGATCCGAGCGGAGAGACGGAGCTGCTGGCTACAATGGCGCCCAGCACTTACGGCTCCTTCTCCCTCTCGGTTCCCCACCCCAGCTGGCGAGTCCCCCCTCGTCGGAAGAAAACGGTTCGTGGGTGGTCTGGGGCGGCCGTAGCCCTTCGCTCTAGAGTTCGGAGAAGACCGTCGTGCACCCCCCCAAAAGGACAAAGTCGAACTGAATAAATACATGCACAGCAGAAAACGCATTATTTTATTTTGGACGGTGAGATTGTACATTTCAGCAATTTTTACTTTATTGTTTTGTTTAGTGGGCATTACAGCAATGTTCAAGGAATACAATAACGCTTAGGATTGCTTTATTTTAGTGTTTGAATGACATGGTACGAATAGTTCGAGTTTTGCACACTCATGCTAATTCAGAGGAATCGTTCAACATAAATAAATATATTAGATCTCGCTCTTGGATGGCTGGACCACCAAGGTAGATCAAACATTCCCGCAGTGGCGCTTGCCTGCGTCACGTGTCAGCACAGAGCCAATCACGGGACGCCAAGGAGGCGGTCCTTCTGTCTCCGATCAAGTACAATTTCGTGTCTCCCGGCCCCGGCTGTTCAAGAAGTTTCATCTGGATCCGAATGCTCCTGATTCGGAAATCTCATGTTTTGCTCTGCAGGTAGTCCATCTTACTGTTGTGCTGTTTGATGCATTTTATGGGAACAAAACCCATTTTAGGTTTTCTGTACTAAAAGTCGTAAGAGGTAGCCTAATGTCTGTTCTATCTGCTTTTTCACTGTGATAGTTGATGAAATCAAGAGCAAAATAAATAAGCACACATATATTACATAATATAAATGTTGTATTATTCATTTTGCATTGTAAAGATTTGCTAAATTTTGTTCCTGAAATCCACCCTTTTACTGGGATCAGGGTGATCCTATTCTTATCAAAGTTATCCGAATCCTTTTTTTTCAACAAATAACGAAGGCTCGATCCAGATCAAAACCAAAACTGGATTACATGATCTAATTCGATGTTCCATTTTTAAGGTTTGATCCAACCCAACGTCTGAAATCCAATCAGATTCCTACTGGACAACTGAGCACAAGAGGGAAACCGTTGCAGTTGATGCTGTGCTTAGCAAAAAAACAAAAAAAAAAAGGTTTATTGCAACTAGCAGGCTTTAAATCTTTTTCATTATTCATTGGTAGTTTAAAAAAAAAACACCAATACACATTTTTAGTTCTTTATTATAAAAATACTTGTGCAAATAAAATTACATGTGAATACATCTATTTAATTTTAACTGAAGTTCTCATCTTATAACAATGAACAACGCTTAACTACAAGTTTACCGTTTAAAATTCTAAGGCATATGGTTCCTTTAAATCACTGTTTGCCAAGGACGGTAATATCTAGTTTATTCGGTATAAATCTCATGAAAATCCTATATTTTGAGCAGTACATCACAGAGGTTCCTGATGCTATAGGCAGTGGTGGATCTTCTTGGACTTCTGATACATTTACACGTGGCTTACTGAAGCTCACGCTCACCTTCCTCCCAAAAGACCAACACGCTCCTCGGACCCTATTCTGACGCGTCCCTAACCCACGGCAGCTCAACGGCGTTCCCGTCATGCAAACTGCATCTGTCTACCCAGGGGGGGGCAACTTGGATTCCAGGGGCCCCTAACTAAATTTTCCCCTTGACCCCCACCTCACCCAGTTTTACGTATTTCTGGGGCCCTGTCAAGTACTCAACCCCCTGTGACACCCCTCTGTCCACAGGCATGTTATTTTTCCCACCACGATGACGGGCTGCACTTGGGGTGTTCGCAGGACCCCCGTTACTATCAAAACAGTAGCATAATACTTTATTGTGCGTAACGTAACATATCTGCATTCATAGAAAACAAAACAGTTTTTTGTACCAAAACAGTGGTAACACTATCGGCCATTCAAGTATCAACGCTCTCCTCATAAAATATGCTGTGCTGGTCCATCTGGTTTCTTTCCATGCCAACAGCGTCCTGCCTGAAAGATCTGGACCTGCCATTACTAAGAGTATCTTTGTGTAACATTTAAGAATTGTATTTTGGTGTGGATAACGTGGCGTGTGCAAAGGTAGGTTTACAGAGACACTGAAGGCTGCTGCGGTCCCCATTCCTCACACACATGTGCTCTTTATTCTCTAAACAGTGACAGAAATAATGGTGTCGTCACTGTCCTAACCCTGAGGTGGCAGCCAGTCGCCCGCAGGCAGGCTCGCTTCTGCGTCATGTGGAGCCGAGACACCCCCGACTGAGCCCAAGTCCGTGTCCTCGCTCCAACTCGACGGCCGGGCCTGGCACCTCACTGCCAGCCGGCGCAGAGCGGCCGCTAGGAAGACGACGGCGATCGTCGCGAAGTAGCAGGCGTAGATAAAAAACTGAGGGGTGGGCAAAGGCAGGTGTGGAGCGCAGGGAGCTCAGTTACATTACCATTAAAAACAATGACGAAAAACTACAAATGGCAAGAGAGCAGACATACCTGAGAAAAAATATCAAGGCCCAGTCCAATGGAGTCGACCACAATCAGAGTCAGTATGGTCTGTAGCGACAGGGCCATCAAGGTGTTGACTCCGAAGACGAAGGCGTATCTCCTCATGTTAAGGTTAGCGGCAATCTGATAGCTGATGGAGAGAATAAGATCGTTGCTCATGTGGACCTTCACAAGACCTCATTCCGACATTCTGTCTTGATGGCCCACACTCATACTCACGTGGCAACTGTGATGAGTAGCATGTAAGTGCCTCTGAAGATAACATAGGAGGCGTAGCACAGCCATATGTTCCTGACAGTGTCCATAAGATACACTGTTATTGCTAGGACAACAGTGAAGCAGCAAAGGTACAGTTCTCCCCAGGTTGTCCAGGAGATCGTCACAAAGCTCACGCTAAATGCCATCGAAGCACCTGGTCCGAGACAGAGCACAGAGAAATGCTGCGGAGATGCATCATGGCACTGGGTCTACATGCCTGCTAATACCTTCCAGACCATGCAATTTCAGCACTTTATTCAGATGCTTGACATATTCTTACCCAGAGATAAACTAGATATTTCTGCTATGGAAAATTAGCCGCTTTTTGCGTAGCCGGCTCACCTAGCACAGTTGAGACCGTCTCCACGTAGCCGTTGTAGATCATAAACTCCTGAGAAGGTAAGATGTTCTCCCACAGGACCTGGGTATAGTTGACCACCTGTAGATAGCCACAGGTGGACAAAGCCCACCACAAGGACCAGGCCAGGAGAGTGTGACACGAGTAGCAATGCAGGAAGTCGTGCCAGAGTGTCTTCAACACATCAAGACCACCAACGCTCCCAACGGCTGGCTTTGGAACCTGGTTTAAAGAAAGACGTTGTAGTACACAGCACTGCATATGAAGAACATTGCACAGAATCGCCCCGGGACTTTAGCTTGTCCTTCAGTCATGTTTAATATTAATGCATTTAAACGGCCACGTCAGAGTGCATTCCGGCTGACCTTGGCCACAGGCGCAGGGGTGTTGTGCTTAAGCAGAATCTTGCATTCATTGTCCTCCACCTTCTCCTTGCTCAGATTCTCCACTGAGGCACAAATTGTCCCTTTCGAAGGGTCTTCTGTCACTGCCAGGACGATGCTGTCACTTTTGTGGAAAAACAAACTCCTGCTGGCACTGGGGAGGAACCAGGGAGCAATGAAAGCTAGTCCTATGGACACCAGTGTGGCGACGCAGAGGTAGAACAGGGGGACCTTAGCCACGGACACCAGGACCTGCCCGGCAAGCGAGCCCGCGGTGGAACCCAGCAGCGTGACACCTCGGCAGTAGGCGGTGACCTTCTGGTACTGCGCCGGCTCCACCACACTGTAGATGTACGAATAGTACGCCACCTCAGCCGCCGTGGCGACCCCGAAGAAGAACTCCAGCAACTGCATGGCCCGTAGCCCCTGGGCCTTCAGCAGCATAATGTACGTCACGATGAAGCTAGCCCCCTGCAGGATGATCACGGGCTTGTAACAGAGGTAGTCCGTGGCCAGGAAGACGGGAAACAGCAGTGCGAGGTAGGAGTAGGTCCACACTGGGTACATTTCATTGACGATCTACAGCGAGAAGAGGAAACTTTAAACAGTACATGACTCAGAAGGCAACGCACGGAAACCGGCTAAATGTGAAGGTTAAGTGGGGGGAGGGGGGCGTGTATCCTTCAAAGAACATTCCTCGCACTTATGAAATGGACAGCCATTAAAGCCTGTTATATTAGAAATCGCATCAAATACAATAGTTGATATAAGGAAATGCTGTACTGGGGAACAGCTAAAGAAAAATTCTAAGAGGGGGAAAGAATTCTCTTGTGCTCGTTAATTCCATGTAAACATTATTATTATTATTTGTAAATGGGGAGTTCAACCTGATTTATCCAGCTCAAAAAAAAGTATTACATGCCAGCAGGTGCCGGATTTACGAAATACGCGACGTGCTGCTGGATATTAGGATCACGAGCTGGAGAAATAGAAGCCTGTACAATGTCAGCCTTGATGTTTTGCACGTGTAAAATCCAGTATGAATTCTCGTACATTCATTGTATTTAGTTGTTAGTTCCATACCCTAAGCACTTCTATACCTTATCCGCACACACGTGGAAATATCGGCTTACTTTATTTTACTGGTTTTACTAGTTTTTTACTGATCCGCGTACACAATGATTGCTTTGCAAAAAGACATACAACATATCTGCAAATTTTGTGTTATTTGAGCGTCCTATTAGAGTCGTCGGGTTAAGTAAGTAAAATTTACGTCCACTTACCTGGGTCTCAGTTAAGTTTTTATCAGGTTCCATTAAATACGCGGTAAGGAAGGGTTCTAAAGGCCTGAGGCTTGAGAAAAACCCATAAACGCATAATAAAAAAGTTGGATACCTCCAAGCTTCCGACATTTCAATTGCCGCATGACCTTCACAGCTAGCGGCAGTTCGCGAAACATCATTCGGTGGGCGGAGACAGAATGCCGACACCGACGTCGTACCAATCGGATTTTTACAAAGTGAGAGGCGTGTCTAACGGTTTCGTCCAATTGGAATCGTCTTTGATTCCACCAGAAATGCCGAGGGAAGACCGCGGTTGCTAAATAAACCCCTTCTGTTCCGTTGTAGAATTTCTACGTCACAGTTCTGTTCCGTGATGATGATTTAATATTTATTTATTTCGAATTGTATATAGCTCTCCCTAGTTTCTTCTTGTTATTGTATTATTGTATTATGGTTATATATACTCTGCAATGTTCATTCATTAAAAAAGACTACATTTTTATTTGCGGCGTTAGGAATTCTCGAATGATCACTATAAGAACTAGATCAAATACATTCGAGGCCGCAATGGCAGAAATGAAACATTTCATCAATTAATTGTGCACTGTGTGCGGCAGAAGGAATGAACATTCCATTGCAATCTTTGTAAATGGTCCAAGAAATATTGAAACTGAATCAATTACAGCTTCAAAACACCCTCTGAGGGAATTTATGAAACAAGCCAATCTGCAACCTTTTAAAGAGAAGAATTATCAGTTGGGGTGATATGAATAGAGCAGGATTCTTCAAATCTGGACTTCGATTCCAAATCCAGGCCTTGTTTTTAGTTCTCCCGGGTAGTTGGTTTATTAATTACTGATTCTGATTGGTCAGAGGCTTCACACCTGACTGACAGGTAAAGGAAGGCTGGAAACCCAGCAGTGCTCGAGGACCGTGATTTGAATAACTGCGTCACAGAGGATTAGACGTTAAGCGGAATAGTAATGTAACGCATAAAATACGAGGTTCTATTCCACTTCTGATTTCAAAGGACCCGGGTTTTATTCTTTCTATACAAAATTAAAACTCTGCCATTTGAACAATTCACAATAGATTTAATCCACAGCTCATGTCTGATTTTAAACATAATTTTAAAAATGGAAACTTGTAAATATACGGCTTATAATTAACTCTACAGATAATGGATTTGGAATAAAAACCAACATATTTTTTCTGTGACAGTACGCCTTGGAATGGCGTAGGCCAAGAATAGGAATTATTTTCAATTTTATCGTCGATCCTATAGAAAAAATAAATTTTATAACAAATATTGAAGTATGCAATAAAATGAAAGGTGTGGCAAACAAATCTACAAATATATCGCCCAATACCAACTAGATTACCTGTAATATAGATGTAAATTGTGCATCAGTAGTTTTATTTGAACATCGACAATTACAGACTTGAGTATTTCCGCAATGACGATCACAGAAACACTGTTTGTGAGATTTTTATTTATATGTAGTAAAACATTAAAGACCTCCCCCCCCCCACGACAGTCACAGACAAGGCATCGGGCCATCGGAAATTATGATGCAAGACAGTTATTTAATGAAAAATGAAGCCGATAGGAAACTGTGAGCAAAATAAGAATCTTCACACGAAGCGTCTCGTACATTGTGACGCATAACTTACATCGCCTTAAAGCTCCACACGAACATACAGACGACTTAGCTGATAGAAAAACCCGAAAAGCTGTTTAATTAGCCGTTATATGGTACATGTGAGGGTGTCGACATTTTTCGTTTTTTTAATCAGTTACCGTTAACAGTCGTAACTATGCACGTATTTGTTTTCAATTAAACATCTAATGGCAAGGTATAAGTATTCTAAAATGCAGAAATACTTCGTTCGCTTAATTGCATATTTTAAGTAAGGTAACAGAGATTAAAAATCCGATGTAAATTACTACCCCGGCTACTCGATCGTAGAGAATCACTCGATCATCTCTCCTACTGCCCCGCCGACGCATAACGCACGTGGGCCCACAGCGAACTGCATTGTTTAGATCACACTGTACGTGAAGTGCTTTACATGAAGGACACAAAACAGTAATATAAACGCGGCATTCAGTTTTCATGTTTTTTTTTGTTAGACGTATAACATCGACAACTTTTTTCCTTAAAATATACAGGTACACATGACTTTGTGACATATATCGGAATACGAGTAATATACGACATTTTGTGACACGGTTCTAAAGGCGTTTTGTAAGCTTTACGTACAGGGAAGCAATTACGCTTTAAGGTTCAAGTTGATGGGCTAGCTCCTGAAAGAGGGGCTGTTTTTTTTTTTATTACTAGACCAAAAGTGCATATTCTCACTCCAAACCGAAGCTTTACATCTCAATTGCTATAGATGACAATTGCAGCTAATTACGGCTCCAAGGGACTGCTGGAAAAGGGTGGTGCTGATATCGGGAGATTTGGGGGGGTTGACACATATTGCAGTTTAGCACCAGCAGCACAGGTAGTGAGACACTGGAGGTAGGAGCACACAATGATAATGTACATGGGGGAGATTGGATGGGTTCCCCATCACATTACAGCGTTTAAGGACACCCACTGTCCCCAGCCACAGACGTCACGACCTTCACGAAGTTTAACCTATTACGCTCCCAGTAAAAGCTTAACATAATAAATTCTGTAGAGTCAGGAACAGAAAAGAGATCACGTGCTTATGAAGAGGTTTCAAATGAACGAAGCAAAAAGATTCAAAAACATTCACCTAACATTCTGAGGCAGAATGGTTCTGAAGTACAAGGTAGCTTTTTGTGCACAATCTGGAACCCGGATTCCTATTAATGAATGTACTTATAGGGGACGGTGTACAAGTCTCCCATACTAGAGCTCAGATGGACCATTTCACCAGATTAAGCTGCAGAATATGCGTGAAATTTGCTCGTTGTGGATCTGAATAGAAACATAAAATATACCCATCGGTCTTGATTTCTGGAACCATCTGAATCTCCATGCAAGGAGATCCTGAAAACCCTAACGACCCAAAACTGTGAATACAGGAAAGAAACGGGGAAGCGGAGACGGGTGCGAGGCGAGCGGCAGCACGGCCGTGCAGAGCCCCCGTGGCCCCCGCCTTGCCGTGTGCAGATTACATGGTGAAGTGCCGAGTGTAATCGTACTCTATGGTGGGAATGACGGCTTGCACGAACTTCAGGAAGATCAGAAGGTACCTGGAACTGGGAGTTAAGAGAAACCACACAAGCTGGGAAAGTATGCAGAAAGAACTGAAAAAGCAGACAGTGTCAGTTCCTCAGTTATTAAAATATGCTGGAATATTGCAAAAGGGAGCCGTTATGAATTAATAAATTTTTTCAATGAGTAAATGTTTTTTTTATTTTTAATTTATGACTTTTTGGTGATGCTTCTGAACCGTTGAGGAATCCCAGTTTTCTGGGCAGAAGATGAAATGGAAAGAGGCTTAATTAACACCCTCCCCCCCCCTTGAGTGTTTCAGTCTTTGACAGAGGAGTCGTCTCCCCACCCGGTTACCTGCGATTTCTCGCCCCCCCGGCACATTCTAGAGGATACATGTGAACTCCCAGCTCTCCTCCGCCCTCTGCCACCGTCTCAATGATCTTCTTCATCACTTCTGCGTGCCTGGAGAAGAGGATGAGAGAACCTGTGACCATTTCAGCTCAGCCGGCAGGGGGGAGCGGCCGTGAAGGCACGGGCCAGCACGCACCTGCAGGGATGTACGGAGCACATGGCTGGAGGGGGCAGGTGCGGGTGGTTCTCGATGGTGACCGTCTTCTTCACATGGTCCTGGCTGATGTCTTCATACATTTGGTCGACGGTCAGCGGCCGCCGATCCTGTGGGAGAGCCGGCAGCCATGTGAGCGACCGTCACACACATTCAGAGGACGACGAGCCAAACTCTGCTTGCTGAGAAAGGGAGGCTAGATGCAGGCACAGAGATCAGTCACACGGTCAGAAGCTGAACATGCAGGCAGCCCACACGCTCACGGCCCGAGCAGGCCACACGGCGGGCCGGCAGAGGCGGGCACCTCGTCGTAGCCGAAGAGCCAGAGGCGCGGAGTCTGGTAATACTTGTCGTAGGTGATGTAGAGGTCATAGGTCCGCGTCTGCAGAATGACATCCTCTCCACCAGGGTCCACTTTCGATTTGCTCACTTCTAGCACTTTGCTGGTGTCTAAAGTCGCCTGGGGAGGGACACGGAGGCCACAGACCCTCATGCAAACAGGCATGTGGACCTATTACACAACGCATTGCGGTCCTGGTAAACAAACAGGAATGCACTGCATACCTCATCGGTTTCCAAAAGGCCACTTTCCTCGTACTCTGAAACGAGAAGGTAACCCCTGCATTACACTTGCGCAAAGCAGCCACCAGGGGGCGTAAATCACCATCACAGGGATGGAGGCCTTTTGGAGGTTTAATGTGGGCAGTGCACACACCTTCCATGTCAGCTGCCTCTTCGTCGTCATCGTCGTCTTCGTCGTTCCCGCATACGCCCACCTGCACATTCATGTTGATATTGTCCTTCATGGGAAGCCGAAAGCAAATCATTACACTCTGTTGCCAGGACCGAGCTTGAGGCCACTTATAGAGTTTAAATATGGACATCGTTCAATGCAGCTGTTAAAAAGATGTAAAAATATTAAGGAGACTGACACCTACTTTATTGTCCAATGTGATTTCTCGCACTGCGTCAGTCATACCTGATACACCTGGAAAGAAAGAGCGAATGACGTTTACATCAGATCAGTATACGGCACAGACATTCAGAAGAGACTAAGAGATGCAGCGCATGCTGTGTGGAAGAGAAACCCACCTATGTTATGGTAGGTGTCTACCCAGCCGCCATCCCCGTCATCCTCTTCAATAATGGCCTCCAACTCATCGGAGTATTCCATCTGCTTACAACGCTTGTAGCAGGGTACTGACATGTGCATGGCAGCAATGTCAGAATGCACAGTAATGCAGTAACCTTACTGCCATCATACTCTCTCACGCACATCCCACTGATTCAGTATTAATACAGTAACCTTACTGCCATCATACTCTCACACACACATCCCACTGATTCATATCAATGCAGACCCTTACTGCCATCATACTCTCACACACACAACCCACTGATTCAGTATCAATTTTTAAGTAAAAGCAGATTCTCCATGGGGATGTCCTCACAATGTCACTTTTCTTTATCTATCTGTACTCTCTTACCATTACGAGTTAGTAAGAATTGCTTGTCCTTTGGTAAATAAGGTTTTACTTTTGCCTCTTCTCCTGATGACCTGACAGAAATGAAAAACACAAAACAATTAACATACAAGCTCCAACTTTGTTATTTTAACAGACCAAATGAACTTCTGTTCATTAGGGGGTGTCCACTGAAGAAACCAGATTACATTCAGCACCAAAAGCTCAGCATCAAAGGGACACTTAACCACCACCACCACCACCACCACCACCCC
>JABFEB020000077.1:1714828-1732920 GCA_019775895.2 Stomatorhinus ivindoensis | reverse complement strand
AAGCTGTAAACAGCCCTCCCTCCACCACCACCACCACCACCACCACCCCCCCCCCCACACATTGGTTCTCTTTTCCTTGAAGAGCAGTCATGCAGGCCCTGCTCCTAGCGCCACTCTGGAAAGATCCGGACACACACACACACACACACCATTTCCAGGTGGGACAGTGATGGACCAGGTGATCTCCAGCAGCCACAAACTGAAGGAAAGAAAATCCAGATGAGACAGGACTCTTTCTATTCAAGACTTTTGAAGAACATCTTCTAAAGATAACAAGACATTTACAATTCTTAAATCATGCCACAGAATTATCAGAACTGCAAAATTCATTTTATCTTCAAAATTCTTGTAAAATGGTGATATTACAACTTTGAAAATGCTTTTTAAGGCAACAAAGAAATACTTAAGTTATATTATTCATCTAACTGTTTCGCTGAAATATGCACTTTCAAAACACTATGGGGAAATTACCTCTTCTGGTGTAATAACTCCAGTTTCCTTAAATTTGGACTCCTGTGGCAGGAAGTAAAAACACATAAGGAAAGTTTTCACTTGAAAACAATACAAATAGCAAAGAAAGAAATGCCGACCTATACGCGGATAAGACCCTTCGCATTTAAGATGGTATCTCTGCTGCTAAAAGCTGTATATTCAAATATTCCCAAGTGGTTTCGAAAGGAAACCAGTCATACAAATTGTTCCCGGGAAAACAGAAGTGTAAATGAAACTCGCCGATCACGTGCTGTATTTAAAACTCTGCACAAAGGCAAAATTTACACACCACTTGATGCAGGATGATTAACTTTCCTTTACGAAAACTTCAGCTGAATCTACAGAACATGCCAGCAAGGAGACAAAATAATAGTAAGCTGTATATTGAACAGAGGGACTCAACTAATTCGAAAACGTGCGCAATCATTCCCGAACAGCAACCGAGTCGAATCCAGTGCATTGCATAACTGGACTTAACAATGAACGAAACAACAGGACAACAAAGTTTTGAAATTAACAGCTTCCAAAAACAGCGAGTAATCAAAATCTAAAATGCATTGCAATTAAGTAAGAACCTGCCTTGAGCTAGCTAACGCTGGCAGATATGCACGCATCCTAAACATCAGAGGTAATTTGCTTAGTCCTGTGACAGCTAAACTGTTCAGCTACCTTCAATACTGGTGTCAAAAACTCAGCCACTCCCAGTGCGGTGCCTTTTACGGAATTTATAACGTTCTGCATGTTCCAAAACAACCTGCAGTCTCTCTTGTCACGGCTGCAAACTTAAAGCCTCCAAGAAGGGCTCTCCTTTGAGTGAACTACCAGCGCACTTCCGCCCTCACGCACGAACAGAAGCGATTGTGCGTAAGGAACAAGCCAGCGCCGGCCCACGTGACCCCTGTCACCTGACGACTACTTCCGTATCGCAATTCTCGCGGGATTTCAAGTACGTATTTACATGTGGCACAATAAATAAGATAAGCTGCTTAAAATTGTTGATACATTTTAAAGGGCAGATTATTTCACTTATAATACACTTTTTAGCTTAATACAAATTATAGGCTGTATACACATATAATTCATATGAAATACTTAAATGTGGAAAAATAAAAATATCACGTCCGAAAGATACAGGATATTGCGCATGCGCATATTAAAAATAACATTGTAGTTGGCAGCAATATGGGAAGTGCGGATTGTCTTTGGCATTTGCCGATGGGATAGGTAAAGCGAAATTTCCTAAAATAATTTCACTAAAAGTCTGCCTGATATAACCAATTGATCAACTCTTTTGTTCTTCATTAATAGTGCATCGGTAGATTTGTTAGTCCCCTGTTGTTACCTTCCTGTTTTCTCTAGACAGTAACATATAGCCATTCACTACGTGTGAATGTAGCAGTAAGGTGTTAATAATACTTGAATATCAGGGCGGACGGCTGGAAGTTAACTGCCACGATCAGTTTTTTATACATTTGAATCGGTTTAACGATTATCTGTACTTAAAACGTTTATTTAATCACTTTGCATGGCTTCTGGGTTTCGATTTTTATGGACAGTGTGAATTGTTACGCGGATTTCAAATCGTGTAGATCAAGTCATTTAAAACAAAAAATAATTGAGATCCTAATTATGAATCACGAGGTACACAGTCGAAATTACCAGATAAACTGTTCACTCTGTATTCGTCAGTAGTTACGACTTACTACTTTTGTTTTATGTAGCTTCTATCTATGTAGTGATGACTGTTAAAAAATAATGATAATAAAACAGATTGCAGTTAATTTATGCATGAATGCTTAGAAGACCATTGAAACAAGGTACAAATATGTTTCTTGAAGGACAAGACGATATCATGTTTCGAATGAATTTTATCTAGTAACAATCGCAATGTCAGCGAAGGGGGAAGCATTTAAGGAATTGCCGACGAACTGCCTGCTTAGTTGTGAGATATATATTTGCTGTTTATATTTAACCAGTTACTTCCCTTCATATTTTGCTGAAACTGGTCAGGTTAGTAGCCGCCGCGGGATTTACCATGCTTGTTGTCCTTGCAGGCCGCCAGTCACCGGGCACCCTCTGCCCTGTCTTACTGATTGCCCAGGCAGGATTCAGCCATGGCCAAGTGTTGCCAGCCAAGCCCCTGCTCCAGGTCATCAGCCTACACCCTGGCCTTAGGCCTTGGTTTCATCTCCTTGGGCACAACGCGAATTCTCCTGCTGAAGCTCTCTGCCAATGCTGGTGCTTTTGCCAGTGCGCCGCCCTGTATGGGCTACACTTTCCCACAGGGTGCCACTTGCAAAGTATATTCTAACGCATATTATTTCTGCCTGTTCTTGCAGAAAACAAGTATGACTTCCTACCTGCCTCTGTCAATCTAATGGCAGAGGGTATTAAGCTGGCATTCTGCATCATAATGTCTTTGCGGGTAATAGTCAAGGGTAAGTCTGAGCTCCCAGATCCTGCCTTTCTTTCCTGGGTTTTCATTGGCCACTTTCAGTAGACAGGCCACGCTTTCCGTTTCAGAGGGACGGCCGTGCAGAGAACTTGGCTTCTCTTCCTGTTCGGAGTTCCTGACCTTCATGAAATGGTCCATTCCAGCGTTCCTCTACTTCCTCGACAACCTCATCATCTTCTATGTCCTCACATACCTGCAGCCTGTAAGTCTGTCATTTATAGAAATTTTCAAGTATTGGATAATCTTTCTTTTCCCATTCTAAAAAAACTGTCCCCCCCCCCCCCCCCCATAGGCTCTGGCAGTTTTATTTTCCAATTTTGTCATATTGACCACAGCCATACTGTTCCGGATTGTGTTAAAGTAAGTAGCACTATATTATCATACGAGACTTTTTTTCCCCATCTCATTGTGGGTTTAGATACTTTCATCGATGCTGTTGCATGGTTTGTCCTGCAGGAGGCGGCTGTCCACAGTGCAATGGGCATCTCTGGTTATTCTCTTCCTGTCCATGGTAGCCCTTTCAATGGGCACAGGGGGGAGCCAGCATGCCACGGCGGTGCACGGACCCCACCCAGGCAAAATCTTGGTCTCCTCCAACAGCTGCTTGGCCTACACAAACCTGGAGGCAGAGCGGCTGAACCACAGCGCCGCAGACGGGGGAGGGCCACTGGCTGGGGGCTCGTGGAACGTGACGCTCGTGCATGATCTGCGTTTTGGCCTGGGCCACGTCCTGCTTCTTCTGCAGTGTTTCATCTCCTCCATGGCCAACATCTACAATGAGAAGATCCTCAAGGAAGGCGACCAGCTGGCCGAGAGCATCTTCATCCAGAACAGCAGGCTGTACGTGTTCGGCGTGGTCTTCAACACGCTCTCCCTGTCTCTGCACGCCGACTCTCGCTCCGTGGTTCTGCACTGCGGCCTTCTTCACGGCCATAACACGTACTCGCTGGCCCTTGCTGTCGTCACGGCAGCCCTGGGCTTATCGGTGGCCTTCATCCTCAAATTCCGTGACAACATGTTCCACGTGCTAACGAGCCAGGTCACCACCGTCCTTGTCACCACCATCTCGCTGCTGGCCTTCGACTTCCGGCCTTCGCTGGACTTCTTCCTGCAGGCGCCAGTGGTGCTGCTGGCCATCTTCATCTTCAACGCCAGTCGCGTCCAGGACCCCGAGTTCGCCCTGCAGCAGGAGAAGCTGCGGGTCATCAACGGGGAAATGTCCGAACGCTTACGCGGGGTAAGGACTGCCCCCAGCGGCGCCTATCTCAGCCGCCCGTCTCTCTCCCCACTACTGCTGTAACAGATATTTAAGGTATTAGATAAATTCAGAAATTTGAAAGATTCAAAAATCTGCATTCAAATATCTGGTCAGTACCCATCATTGTGCAGTTCATATTCTGACCACAGCATAGCAGCAAATAAATCTCTTCTCACAATAAACATGTGCATAACACACGAGTAAAACAGAAAAGATGGCGGGTTTCAGTCAAGTCCTAGAACTGCTCAAAGACACCCAGAAAGGCTCAGAGATTCAGTAGGGGTCATGTTTTGTGGAAACCAAATATTCGAATGTGAGAACAGCACCCAGCTGTCCTGTGCAGCAAAGGGCAGGATCAGAAAGCTGATGTTTTGTATTAAGATGAAGCAGCTGACTCATTAAGGATAATTTTGACTATTTTTAGTAGTAGGAAACCTATCATTCCCCTAGAACAGGGGTGGGTAATCTCATCCGCAAAGGGCCGGTGTCTATGCAGGTTTTCACTGCAACTCCCTAATTAGGTCACTAATTAGAGGACTGATTGGCTGAAGAGTCCTCGCACCTGGCTTTGAACAGCTGCCCTAAAGGTTACCCCAAACACCTGCATACACACCAGCCCTTTGCGGATAAGACTGGCCACCCCTGCCCTAGACAATCGAGTTGTTTGTTCTACTGTTCGATCCCAGTTGCAGTTACTGCCATTTGTATTTTTTGTCTGGTGTTTAGCTCTGTGTTTGACTTGATTGTTGCACTTGATGCTGATAAGCAGGTGTTAATGTTCCAGTCTGTAAGACCTGATCTTAAAAATGACGCCTCACAAGAGCACGTGGTTTCATTCTCTTTTTTTTTTTTTGTAGGATGGTGAGGAGTTTGTGAGACTCACTAAATCGGACAGCGAGTCAGAGGAGGACTCTCTATGAAAGTATGGAAGGCTTGTCGGATTCCCTTTGACTGCCCCATGGACGCTCAGCTTTATGCGACACACACCTGATCCCAGAACAGCTGGCACACAATCCTTTGATTTAGGAAGGCTCAGCAACTCTGACAACTGTCAGAGTTGACAAATGTATGTCACATGTCGATATCAGGTCTGCGGGATCCATGCAGTGCATTTGATAACCGTTTCTGCAGAAGATGCCAAATAATGTCTCTCTTCCCACCTGTGTGTTTTTTAACTTGAGTGTCTGATTTACAGTTTTACTGAAATGATTATTTCCTTAAAGGGTATTAAAAGGGACTGACTTGTGAGTTACATCACCATGATGAAATAATATACTCAATTTCAGTGCATTGTGCCGTGATATGTTACCGTTTTTCCGTCTATAAATTTGATTCTGAAGGATATTTTGTACATTTTAATTTATAATCTTTTGAGAAACGCCATTCTTCATCGAACAAGCGGAGTTCAAGATCTCTTGTACTTGAATAATGTTTATCCTCATAAGTGCAACATTTTTGTTTGTGTTGACAGGAAACATGACATTCCTGAATTAATGTGATGAATAATATTTTGGTGTTTTGGTCTTATTTTTTTCCTATTTTCTTTGCAATGTACCATTTTTGTACAATATTGAACCATAAAAAAATTAATGAATAATTCAAGTTTACCTGCAACTTGCGTGTTTGCTCATTATACCCTTATGCCATGTTGCACATCTAAGTCCAAGGATCGAATGTTCACTTCCATGGTAACACTGGAAGTGTTGAAGCTACGCTTTAAGCCGTGCAGGTAGTTCTCGCATTCCGTGCTCCTGATTTACGATTTTATATCTTTACGATCATTTTCTGTGACAAAAACATCCCAAATAACGAGCGATAATTTAGAACGAATTAACTCGAGATCTACCTGTATTTTGTCAATGGTAAGCACTTGCATGACACAGAATTTTCCAGTAGAGGGCGACATTCACAAACTTCAGCAGCTGGCTTGGTAGCTTGCCTTAGTTGTCATAAGAAGTCTCAGACCTGTTATTCCTGTAATGCTTTTTCACCAGAGACAACTTACATAGCAAACCGATTATCATCATCTTTCAGAACTTTGATATATTCACCTCCCCAAGACAACAATGTTGCAAATAACTCATTTACACAAATTACAGCTATTCGAACAGGAGGAAAAAAGGTCAAAAATCGTGCTGTGCTGTGTGGTTAGACAGAAACATATGGGGAAATAAACTTTATTTCTCTTATAGCCCAGCTGAATATAAATAATGACCAGTAAAAGCAATCTTCAAAAAAAATGAGTATCTTTCACGTTTATTCTCAACAAAGCTAGATATGATTATTAAATTCTATGTCTTTTGAGCAATAATTGAGCAATAAATACAAACAGGATTTTAAAAAGGTCTCTATACAAGTTTCCTTATCTACACTAAAAATACCCCTCTGTTTAGGTGCAAGTGTGAAACGTGTCATTCAAACATCTGACTGCTGGGTGGAGCTGCTTAAAATAACAGTGAAGAAGAGGCACGTCATCCCTGTACATGTCTTCAGTGAAAATACACAAAAAGTACTGTGGTTAGCGGTTGCACTGCTCTGCTTAGTAACCGTAGCCTTGATTATAGCCATGCTAGTAGCCATCGTGGTACCCGTGCTGATGGTAGCCATAACCGCCGTACTCATCCTCGGGGCAGCGCATGCCCAGAGACTGCTGGATGGCCATCTCCTGTCTACGCAGCTGCATGGAGTCGACCAGGTCATAGATGATGGCCATGGACCACATCGGAGAGGGGTACCAGGACTTCACGTTGCCGTCCTTCCCCACCAGGAGCATGGAGAAATATTCTGGGCTTATCTGGAAGTAGCTCCTGATGTCCTTCACCAGGGAGGCGGACAGCCCCTCCCGCTCCACGGTTGCGCTTCCTGTGAAAACAAACATGCTGAGGAACCTGTGTTCTACAGCCAAGGCGATGTTCTGTGGAACCAGGGAGATGTTTGCTTCCACCCAAACCCTGATCGGAAAGGAGGGTAATACTGTAACTATATTTTGCATCTAAAACTATTTTATTTAAAGGGACAAGAATATACTAGTTACATCAGCTTTAATGAAGCCCAAATAACCAGCCTTTGATTTAATGGTGTGATTTTAGCTGTTGCCCCCCCCTCCTCATTTATGCACCTTCACTCCACCCACTGCTGAACTGGACAGGCGCTAAAATGACTGCGGTCGCGTCCTTTTCAGAAAGTATGTTAACTCTCTGTTTTTCCCACTTTGCAAAATATTATTTCTGCCTGTGCTCTCCGAGATGAACATCCGACCCTATGGTTAAACTTCCCAGAATAAGGCTGTTTAGCTGCCTGAGGTGAGGGCCAGAGCAGCCCTGCCCTCTGGATGGGGCGGCTGGAGAGGGCATTTCCGGATTTGATCTGTGTTTTTGTGCTATTTTGTGTTTAGCAGAAGAACACGTACAGTAAGACCTTCATCACTGCACAGAACTGACGGTTTACTGTGCATATGACAGATACACTCGCTTACCGTTAATGGGGTAGAGCTCGCTTACAGTTAATGGGGTAGAGCTCGCTTACAATTAATGGGGTAGAACTCACTTACCGTTAATGGGGTAGAGCTCGCTTACCGTTAATGGGGTAGAGCTCCAGAACGCCACCCGTGTCCAGAGGATCTACGCCCAGCAGCTTCAGAATGGACACATGACGCAGGCCTGGGGAGGGGGGGGGGGCAGCCAGTCAGTGCCACAAAGACCGATACGTGCCATCAAACTGTTATCAGCCAGCTTTAATTGCTTACATAAAATGTAGAGTTTCAGTGAAAACAGTAGATGTTCAGCTAAGGACTGAGCCTTCTGGTTATCAGTGCTTGTCGCATTTCTACCTTACATGCCAACTGCTGAAGCTGAACCTTAGGCTCTGCAGGATTGCTCCACTTGTCATGCAATATGCTGCTAGCCAGGAATGTCTGTCGGAGTGCCACCCCCCCCCCCAGCATTATTTGGACCTTGAAAAGTCAAGCATGAAGCCCCCGAAGTCGATCTCCCGCTTGCTCAATCTCTGGGCGGCACTGGGCCAAAATCCTGATAAATTGGTAAGAAGGCTATCAAAGGTCTTAGACTCTACATTTTTGGAGAGGGAGCTGCAAAGGAATTCGGCAATTTTATAAGGGTGACTGGCTGGCCTTGTTCACTTATCCTTGTACTGCATGAAAAAATGCAAGAGCGTAAAACGATCCAGTGCAAAACGATCCAGTGTAAAACGATCCAGTGCAATTATTTATGCACATGGAACCATGTCACAAACACGTTCCTTTTGACAAAGGAATTAGATGTTTCTACTGCAAGACACCTGAAAGTAAAATGTGGGTTACATCACCCTGTTCTAAGCAGCAACTCTCGAAGAAGTCTGCTGGAGTAAGTCAGCGCACTGCAGCATGCTGGGAGGTCTTCTTTATTTAAATGTGGATGAGTGTACATGAGCAGCCTCCATGCTGGATCTGAAGCTTTATATTTATACCAGAAATATGATAAACACTGTACTTCCAGGACAGAGCCTGGGGTTTGTGATTGCTTGCCACTACTTTGGTCACCTGGAAAGCTCAATGGGAAACCAGTAAAATGAATCACTCTAACCAACTGTCCAATCGCAGTCTTCATCTAATGGAGTCACAAACGTGACTGGCAAATGTCACACTCACCCAGGTTGCATGCCTGGCTGTTTAGCGCATACAGCTGCTGTTGATAGGCCCATTCCTCATCGTTGGGTGCGGAGATGACGAATAGCCGCCGTCTCCAGCGGAACCTAGAATCGGACGAACGGTCCAGTCAGAACCTCAGAACCCCAAATCCTTGCGCTGTAAAAAACTTATAATGCATATCATAAGCTGCAGAAGATTTACCCAGAATAATACCAGGTCTGTATGGTAATTCTAAGGGTCGACAACACAGAGGACACGTGACCAATGTGTGGATAGCCATCTGAGATGCCAGCATCTACAATGCGTCTTGAATTTCACGTGGCTATTTCTCTCTCTTTTGATGGACCGTGACTCATTTCTATCTCCCTTCTGCTCGCCCACACACTTTCATCCCCTCATCATCCTTGTCGTCCTTCAGAACACTGACATTCATCACGGAGGAACGCGTAACCATGGCGATTGGCCCGTTCATTCTCCATTCGTTTCTGGCTATGCAGTGCAGTCTGGTTGCCCGGCAGCAGGACGTGGGCATTCTGCAAATGTTATTGACCAATGATGTCATCTTTAATAATTCGCAGTTAACTAAATGCAGCATATAATTCAGTTTAATCACAGGACGCATGATTACAGAGTACATTAAGTTTTTGTGCCCACTATGTACATGGTGGGGGGGTACCCTGCCGCACATCTAAGGCATGGATCTGAACCTACCTTGACAGGAAATTCTCCAAAGATCTGGGCTTGTCCTCTTTCTTGCACGTCACACCTTCCCTCTTTTGCTGTTCCATTTCTTTGACGCGCGACGCGAAGGTGTCGATGTAGTCAAGCACGGTCTTCATGCCAATGGGCACCCCGTAGAATTGCTGGGGACAGCGAATGAGGGAGCAGGTCTCTTGAATCACTCTGCATGGCCTCCTAAACCCATCTGGGTAGCAGTCCTGGGGGGCAGCAGCCCGATGCTCCACCCTCGAGATGATCACAAATTTACTAAGCAGATACTCTGCCACACATGCGTGTCTAAGAGCCAAAGAGCCGACAGTAAGGGTGAAACCACGTGTGTTGTACTATTAAAGAACAAAAGTATTACTAAAGGCACCAATTTCAGCTAAAAAAAAAAAGAAGATATTTATCACTACAAAGCTTACACATTTTACTCACATATCTTCAAAAATAATCCTTCAAAGATCCATGATGATTCCAAAACCACCTTCCTGAAGCCAAATATACGTTTTTAGATGTTCCTTTGCTGATCATTCCTGACTGAAGTGGTCACCTTGGACATTTCAGTGCATGTGACGCTAGGTAGCATGTCCGTCTGCGGGTCGGAGGAGACCTTATTAAACTATTCTGTCTCTGTCGGCACAACGGTGCACAGCGACCTCTTTGTGAAAAGCCCCGAGCAGCCAAACATGCCGTCACTGCCGCATGCTGAGCGGCATCGGCCTTTGAGGTGCATGATAGAGAGGCGGTAGTTACATACACAGTTGTGGCACCAGCTTATTGGAGGTGTGGGTCGGCACCAGACACTGGAGATGCATGCTTCGTCTCCTGTGCCACTCTGAGGAGGGGATACTGACCTTCACCTTCATGTCAAAGTCAGTGAGAACCATGGAGAAGGCGTCGCGCGTCATCCCGAACTCCTTCCGCAGATCGATAATGAGGTCCTGGTTTACGAGGTCGTCTTGGCCGAGTCCCTTCATCGGGCTGTCGTGCTCTGGAAGGGGGAGGAGAGCTCAGTTAAACAGGACCATGCGGGAAGCCAGCAGACAAAGCTGTCCTGTATTACTGCCAGAGACATTAAGGTGAGCCAACGCCTTAAGGGCACAGTGCGGCCCCTGAGGCATGTGTTTGCACAACCCGCCCTGAGCCATTTTTTTTTCCTACATAAAAGCACATAATAAGTTTCTCTGCAATTTGGCAGCTCACGCTCAGCTACTGCCTCCTAATCCCTATTTGGCGTATGAAGAACACCATTTCTGGACATGAGAAAGGTTACATTGAACAGAGCTGAGCCCAGACAGGACTACACCTCTCCTAAGACACATGGATGAAGGCCGTGTTTTTGGACACCAGGAAACCCAGCGATGACATGCAAACTCCACACACAGTCCAGGGGTGTGTGGACATACTGCCAAACCCCGTGCTGACATGGCACCCGCGTAACGTAGGGCAAGTAGGGTTTGGCCCAATTTATTACCCAGGACTGTGACTGTGTGTGTATGTATATATGACCTTCATGATTATTATTTGCTGGATCTCTACACAGTACACATGGCTCAGGAAACGCCTACACATGTGTTTGTGAGAAGTGGCACAGAGAATAAGCACAGAGACACCTTACCCAGCTGATAATGGTCGATTTTCATGGTGCTGTTGGTCAGGGTGCCGAAGATGGAAACGATGGAAACTCTCCGTACAGCCATCTCACACACGTTCTCCAGGTACTCATCCCTCTGCTGCGTGTACATTTTGTGCTCGTCATGGGGCGTAGTGATCACCTGGGTGAGTGCAGGCGGGGTCAGTCACTCTGTGCGCATCTTAAATCTCCATCTGTTTTCTGCTCGTTCAGTTTGGCAGCGACTAGGAGCACATTCTGGGAAGCAGGCAGCAGTAAGCACCACCAATGGGACAATCTCGGCAAGTTTAGGGTTCCCAGTTCCACTGAACAGCACGTCTTTGTACTAAGGAAGGAAAGCAGAGAATGTGAAGGACAGAAGGGCGGGAAGGACATGCAAACTCTGGGCAAGCTGGGCTTGTAGATGTTTTGGAATATGAGGGTATGCCTGAAAACCATAAACAGACCATAAACAGACCACTCGCTACTTGGTATCAGGACAGACGGTACTGCCAGATACAGCACTGTGTGGAGAACGCGGTGGAATCATCCATCCAGGCATCCTCAGACACGTTCAGAGGGTGTCTACCACACTTTGTACAGTCAAATCAAACAAAAGAACAACTCAGTTTGGTGAAGGTTACTGCCAGGCTAGAAATGGAAGGCAACTTAAAGAACAGTGAATGCATCTTTCATGATAAGAGTGTATAAAGCAGCAATTAAAAAAAAAAAAACATCAAGGGAAAGAGTTCAAGATCATGAATTTTTCTGAAGTATTTTTAAGTAAGATCATGGCATGGCGTGACAGGTCATATCAGTCTCAAACTGTAAAAGCAGTCGTGCACCTGCAGGTGAGAGAAGCCACAAGCGCAGACATGCACCAGGACGTGAACCAACACATCGGTCTGCTCCTCAAGCCTTTCATTTCTCATGCATGCCTCTGAAATGTCAGCATTTTAGCAGACATATAAAAATGTAAAGAAAAATATAATTTGCCGGGTCCTGCTCAGCCTGTACTTAGAAACGATCAGCTCGTACTTACGATGAGCCGTCGCCTGCTTTCAAAATAATCCAGGAAGTGGGACAAAGTTCCCTTGGGTGGCGCTGGCTTCTTCCTAGGCTCTTGGAAGTCATCTTTATCCCGAGTTCTCGCTGCCTTTTTTCCAAACTTTCTGTCCTGATTCTGCCCCTTGCCCTCCTTACCGCTCTTGATACGCTTCTCCGATTTGTCCCTCTTGCCTGACCTGTGGGTTTTCTCTTCCTTCTTCTTCCTTTTCTCCAGCCTGTCATGCCTGCCTTTTCCCTTCTTGCTTGGGACAGCCTCCACCTCCTCCGGGTTGCCGACAGTCGGTCTTCCCGCATCAAACTTCCCATCATGCTTGTTGCTCAGCACCTTCATTTCGCTCTTCTTGGTCTTGCTTTTGTTAGGCTTGTGGTCTGTCTGCTCGATGACCGCCTCTTTGGGGCTCCTGTCGTCTTTGTCTGTCCGGTTGTCTCCATACTTGCCCGTTGGGGCCTTGGTGGAGTAACCCATGTTAGAAGTGGGGTATGGTGTTGCTTTAGGGTGGTTTTTAGCCCTGCGGTGGTCCCTGGTTGGGGGGTAGTTGTATTCCGCTGTTGGAGTAGGTCGAAGCATCCAGTAGGGTGTTGTCAGGGCTTTAGTGGGCTTTTGAGTGGTGGGGGGAATGGTAGTGGTCGTTGACTGCATTGGCCGAACCGCAGTGGTTGTTGTCGTTGTTGTGGTGGTGGCGGGGGTGGTTTTAGGTGGCTTGGTGCTCGTAGATGTTGTGGCCGAGGAGGGGGGGGCAGGCTTCTTGATAGGCTTCCACTCCTTCTCAGGTCTCTTCCCCACAGGTGTTTTTGTCGGTGGGTCCAAACTGGAGGCTCCCATTCCAGCACCTTCCACCACCTGGCCCTCCAAGCCAGCCGCCCGGCACTTCTGCACAAAGCCCTTCTGCCTGACCTTCTCAAACTTGCGCATGGGGGTCTGGTCGATCACCTCGTACATGGCCTCCAGTCGCACTGGGTAGGGGTACCGCTCCTCCACCTGCACTGTCTTCCGCAGCAGCACCATCCCAAACTTGCCCTTCTCCAGCTTGAGGAAGTTCATCAGCCTGGGGATGAGCGCGGTGTCCAGAGGCTCCTCCACAATCCTGCCCTCGTTGGTTATGCGCCTCACCTTGCCGCCCATCTCTCCCTCCTGGTGGAACATCACAATCTGATGCACGTGCCTTTCTGCTAGCTCGCAGTACACATCTGGCTTCAGCAAGCTCATCATCAGCCGATAATATCCATCAGACTCGTGTGGGGCGGAGATGACCAGCAGGCGGCTTTTCCCAGCAAAGCTCGCCAGGAGATTTGGGGAACCGGCCCCACTTGGCATGCGAGCTTGCCTTGTACGAATGCCGTCGTCCTGGACCATGCCAAAAGGTCCAGGGTTCGGCTGATTACGACCAGGGTGCCTTCTGCCAGGCTGCACACTCCTCTGGTCTGCTTGCATTTCATTGGGTTTCTTACGGTTCTCCAGCGAAGAGGAAACGGACATAGAGGGAGCATCACTTCCCAGAACCAGGCTCCGAGAACGTGTATTGTTAAGTCTCGAAGTAGAAAACCGCAGGCGCCTGAGTTCCGTGCGTCCGTTAGCTGGCTGAGAAGCATCCCCCAGCCGACATAAAGCGCAGCACAGCAGGCACACGCTGAGCACCACCGTCCGCTTCATGTCCAGTCTCCGTCAAAGGAAAACCCACTGCAGCAGAAATATAGTCCAAGTGCGGAACATAGGTTTGGGCAACTTCCAGTAATCCCCCTTTCTAAAACAGCCTGCGTTTGACCGTGCTAAGGCGATGTCTTCAGAGTATACCGCAGAGCATAATTAATCCGATTCTTTTGATTACAATCTGACAGGCAGGCGCAAAATTATTTAACATCCAAGGAAGTCAATTAGAAACAAAAGTTCTTTAAAAAAATATCTTGCGAAAAATCCTGCAATTAAATGTATCTCGGAGCTCGCCTGCGTCGTACGCTTTTTATACATAATACAAAATATTAAAGCAAACGCCGAGTTTAAATGTCACGCAAAACTTCAGATTTCCGAGTTTTTCCCAGCAGCGTCCTTCTTGTGCACCAGCAAATGCTTCCAGCCAAACGCCATGCTTGTGCTGCAAATGCCGGAGCTGCTTGTCACCCTGGCTGACAGGTACCCTTACAACCCGAGCCGTTTCGGATTATCTATCTTTGATCGCCGCTTCTCCCTGGGCGCGGTGCCGCCGGGTCCATCTGCGAGAAGCGTAAGCAGATGGTTCTGTTTCCTGAGGAGCGGCACAGAGAGACTTTATATACGTCTGGGAGCGAAGAGAATCCCAGAAAGTGATGGCGATCCCCTCTACCGCTGGAGCCTATCCCAGAAAAGTCAGGAAGCGCACAGCACTCCGTGCCCTCCACGGAACAGAAACAGGGTCCGGGGGGAGGAGAGCAAACGCCGGGCGGGGACTGACCCCCCCAGGGGGATCACTCAGGCAGGTCATTTTCTCACACGGATCTCGGGAAATCATGTCCTCGGCGCTCTGGAATATACTGAAATTACGTGTTTATTCTTTGTTTGAAACGCTTATCATTATAACATGAGTGTCTAATATAGGGTTCTTCATAAATACCTTAACCGGCTCTGTGTAAAATGAGGCAGAAAAAGAATCTTTCTAAAGTCACAAGTTTATCTGCTTTGTATTTGTAACCCAGTGTCTACAGGCACAAAGCAAAAGTCAAGCTCTTTCATTAAACCTGCACATAGAAAACCTGGGATGATTATACCTGTACTGTTACACCTTGGTGGGCTTCGAGTAAGCTTCATTGACCGTTAGTGCTTCATTGACCGTTAGTGCTTCATTGACCGTTGGTGGTTGATTGAGTTAATCTGAACTGGTTCTAGTGACACATTTTTTTTTTGCAAACATTAGAGAAATAATTTGTTTGACAGAGTCTCCATTACAGATTATGATACTTATGAAGAACTAAATGATTCATACTTACTTGATGTTCTTCAGACAGTGTGGGACGCATTATCCCGAGGGCAAGTAAGAAGTGAAGACTTTTATGCAGGATAACGTTTCTGTATGTTTATATAAAGGCTCCTTTTTAACTTTAAAGTAGACCTGAAAAAAGGTGTAAATGTTGTCAGAGAAAACATTGTTATATCAAGGTGTCAATAAATGCTTTGGTTCAAACTAAGAAAGACATCTTTCTGAAGTAACCTGTGCGACACTTTTATTTAAAATGAGCCATAATTATCGCGCTGTAGTTGTGAAGAGGGTCTCACCATACAGCAAGCGACTGTAACGTCCGGGATGGGACGGGAGAGCAGCTCGGCGCCGGAACACGGCATCCAGCCGGACCTGGCTGGACACTGACATGACGTGGCTGCGAAGCCACAGACAGGAAGTCAGTGCTGGTTTGGATGGCACTCAGCAAGTAGGGAGTGTTCAGCCCAGGCTTCCTACGCCCGCACACTGGGCTTCACACGCCACATTTCCAACCACTCCTTGTTTTCCGCCAAAGCGAAACCTGCAGCGGTCTTTACGTTGGCTGAACCCCTCCTAGGTGCACTGTTACAGAAACTGCAGAACCAAAGGCTAGTGCCCAGCATTGGGATGAAGCTTAGCTCAGTAAAATGGTTCAGAGGATTCCTCCGAGACCTGTTTTATATTAGAGACCTTGTGGGTAAATACATGCTTTCGACAAGTTACTGTAATCGTGTAATTGAGATTATTTAAATCTGTGGTTGTTATGATACTTTGTGGGGGGAAATGGTAACTGTAATTAAACAAAACGATGCAACTGGCTGTTTGTTGGCAAAGGAATAGATACTAAGTTCAATTTGTTTTTAGCACAGATTGAAATACTTGTTAGCTGCAACATCCATGATATTATATGAAACTCAGTCAGAGTCTGTGCCAGACATCAGCTGCAGTGCAGAGAGCTGATCCACTATTAGTGACATTCTTCTAGGTCTTCATGGTTTAGATGCAGTGTGGTCACTGGTATCACGGCCTGTTATCGCCAGTGGTTCTGCTGCTACCGGGTCACAGTCCCACCCAGTAATCAGCAGCTGCCATTTCTGAATTTACTGAGTCTGCTCAGGGAAAACTGCCACCTGACTGCATTAGTCTTAGCGCCAAATGAACTGTTTGTATTAACACTGAATGGTAATTTAACCTTCACTCTTCATTCTCAGTGTTATGCCATTCGGGATTAAATGAGCAGTGTTCTTAGTGTCAAATAGCTCTGCGCCACAATTAAAGTCATTCCCATTCCCAAGCACAAATGTTTCCCGAGACACACAGTCTGTAACGTGAAGATCGCGCCCAATCAGGCAAGGCCCTCGAACCTCTTGGTAAACAGCACTAAGGACCCGTCTCTCTCATCTATGTTTGGAACAGAGCGCCATGAGCAGCCCTCTGTAGGGATCTGTAATTAGCCAAACCACCACGGAGTCCTGGGAGCACATCAGCGACAGTAAACATTCCCTCGGCACGGCCGGTGATGCTAATGAGCGTCCACAAACGGTGACAAACGGGGACGTCCTGAGCAATTATACCGTGGCCATCAGCGATCGCAAGCCGCACCACGAGCTAGCAGGTTACGTAAATCCCAGCTTGCATTACCTCACCCCTGGCAGAAAAGCCCCATTCAGAAAAGCTAACTTAACTGTTCTCCATTTAACCTCAGGAATACAGGCAGCGCAAACACACAAACACATGAACGCATGCTCAAATCTAAATTCGTTGAGGTTTTGCCCGTTTGTACACAGTGGTTGACCAGTGGCGTGTATTCTAGATGAATCTTGCTGTTACCGTCTTGAGCCCCGTTAACTCGCTCCCACCATCTGTGAACAGAAGCCTGGCAAACACACTTACATGTCTTTCCAGATGTGAGGTAATATCCTGCACATGGGCGGGCAGGCAAGCTGCGGGTACCAGGAAAAGCTGTGCTATGCCTTTTATCCCGGAGGCAAGCTGCGGGTACCAGGAAAAGCTGTGCTATGCCTTTTATCCCGGAGATCTACAGCAGTAAAGACTGCACACACACACACGCTATACACACACACACATATGCACACACACACATAGCTGAAGCTGAATGTGTCTGAACATTATATGTCTGCCTGAATTTCTTGCAACACTTAGAAAAAACGATGTTTAGGCGAACGGACAACTTGGACTTGCCCTCGTCATCAGTAACATGATGGGCTTTACACTGCTGACTGCAGTCATTGAAGATAGATGGATAAAGACCAGTAAGCACAAGAATATATTTGGTAAGTAGATATTTTGGCCTTTATTTCACAGGAACATTTAAAAACAGGTATAAGATATCTCAGCAGTGACTGGGATTTCAGGAAAAACATTTCATGGTAGGTCCTCTATAGAATTTGAGTACTCATCCTACAAGTGGGACGTCCTCTGATGGGCTAATGAACATTTGGCAGCAGAAAAATCCAAGAGCTCGTGTTCTGCTGCTCATCAGCTGGTCTTGCAGGGTTCGCTGGACGTTCTAACAGCCCAGACAGCGGTGGATTATGCTGAGTGACTCACTCCACGAAAAGTCGGCATGCATCATGTAAGGAGAAGGAGAGATAGTCTCCTTAGTCAAAGATACACGATGGGAAGACAGCTGTGTCTCTGTGTGTCTTCTGCTCCTCTTCCACTCCGCACATCTGCATGAGCGCCCCTGCCCGACCTCAGTCGGCCATAATGTCCACCATAAAACATGTAACGTTACAACAAGTTTGCCGCACTTTAAGGGGCTGAAGTAATGTTGTAAGCTGAGATCCCAGGACAGGCTGAAGAGAGAACGTCTCCGGTGGAGACAGGCAACAGGAGCATGGTGGGGGGGGGGGGGGGGGTTTGGGACT
>JABFEB020000077.1:1698056-1713825 GCA_019775895.2 Stomatorhinus ivindoensis | reverse complement strand
ACAGAGGAGTGTGATGACGTAGCTCAACAGAGGAGTGTGATGACGTAGCTCAACAGAGGAGTGTGATGACGTAGCTCAACAGAGGAGTGTGATGACGTAGCGCAACAGAGGAGTGTGATGACGTAGCTCAACAGAGGAGTGTGATGACGTAGCTCAACAGAGGAGTGTGATGACGTAGCTCTGGCACTGTGCCTCCTATATGCAGGGTAATGCGAAGCCTTTCTTTTCACAGTAACGTTAACATTTCTTCTAAACTTGCAATAAGCAGCAAGAACTTATTTAACGCAGATGGACACTCAGGTGTTGGAAGGAGGCCAGCAGAGTGTGTTTTTTTTAACGTCAGTAATCAGGGGTATCTGTCCTTGTGATGGGCTTTCCGACTCTGCGCACAGCGATAAGGGCCTGGATCTTTCCATGCACAGCCACGTGTGCCGCTCTTTACCCCGGAGTGTCGTCGGTTCTCTCCCAGTCCTCGCGGCCTCGCCAGGATACAAGTCGGCAGCTTAGGAACTGCTGGAAAATTCCACTGTGTCAGGCGGGCATTCGCTCCATTCGTAACACTAACGTGGTAAAAGGCGTCACCGGACACCCGGAGGCACAGTGAGGCACTGTGGGTGTTGGCTTGTGGGACACCAGCTATACCAGCTGTTCACCTTTGACCCCGGGCAAAGCCAAGGTCAGCAAAACTACCCTGCAAAGAGCTCAAATTTTAAATTTTGCGCCGAAACTGAGCATTTTGTGTTCAGAATAGAATTTTTGGCCTTCCTGTGTTGAACATTTGAGGCATGACATTTAGTTAAAATAAGAACAAACATGCTTTGCGGTGACTCTGGGAGGCAGAATCATGGGCAAACGAGTCTGCAGTGCTCCAGTGATGTGGTTTCCATTTAACCAGCCTCAGTGTCACGCATGTCACGTGACCACGCTGGTTACATGGCTGTGGGGGTCACACACAGAGGCCACACCAGGCAGTTTCGTTCACACTGTCACCCTTCATCCCCAGGCAGTAAGCCCCCACCAGGCAGCAAGCCCCCCCCAGGCAGTAAGCCCCCACCAGGCAGCAAGCCCCCCCCAGGCAGCAAGCCTTGTCCTGCTGTAGCTTTACTCCCCAAGTCTGAATGGCTCCCCCAGGGAGACTCGTCCCAAACCCGAGACCATCGCACCAAGAGCCTTGGCGAATTACTGAAAGTAAAAGCCGTCTGTCTGAAGCATGTTCCTGAAACCTTTGCCCCCACCCTGCCAGACTTGTAAAGTGAGTCATGTCTATGAGGGAATGGGAACTACATCATTCTGCACAAAAGCACTTAGTTCCTACTCTAAATAAATTTTCAACACGGTAAAGCCAGAATTTCTATTTCTATATTTATAAACTCTAGAAGCGGTCAGTTTCTGGCAAAATTGTTCAAATTTTAGTTCTTTGTAGATTAGTTTTGCTGACCTTGGCTTCGTCCAAAATGATTTATACAAAGGTTGTGTGTTCTGGTAGATTGCAGGCTAGCGATAACATAACCAGTCTCTCAGTGATCCAGTTCTAACCATCAATCAAACTGAGAGTTTTTACGCAAATTGCTCAAAGACAGGAAAGCCAAGATTGTATGATCATACTAAGTAGTACTCATAGTATTCATACAACACATCATAAAACATTTCCTATCAGGATTTCTGGCTCAATTTTTATAAGACATTACTTTACTCATTTAGTTCTCGTCTTGGCTACTGAGCCCAAAGTGAATGTGCATTATTTTTAAAAACCACAAACGTATTTACTTTTTCCACCTTTGGAAATCACCACCTGCTCGACGCTTCATTAATATGCAACACAGATGGGCCAAATACTGCTGACACTGCATTCTGTCACGTCCGGTGACGTGTCCGGTGGGATGGGGGGGCCATAGGTGCTACCTTGCCCCGCCCTGTAATACAGAGTGATGGGGGGAGACCAGGTCCCAAGTCTCCCCATTCAAAGACAGCCTGCCTTAATTAACTAACAAAATGGTGCATCAATCAGTGCTGGATGTAAGTGCAGGTACAGTTTACCGGCCTGGGTATGGGCCACAGATTGGCCATACGCATCGCAAGCTGCCTTTGGCAAAGCCGTTAGACAGCTGTGAGCTTTGCACAGAACACGAGCTGCTCACCTCGCCTCGCTTAATCAGAACCGGGGCAGGTCACAGTCACGGTCACGGTCACGGTCATGGTCACGGTCACGGTCATGGTCACGGTCACGGTCACGGTCACGGTCACAGACCCTGCCCAAACACAAACATTATGCCAGGCGTCAAAATAGAAACTCTTCCTTCTCTAATCAAGGGCTGGAAAACAAACTGGGTGGGGCCTGGCGACCCCCCCCTCCCCCCCACCTACAGGCAGTTTCCCTCAGGCACACTTCACTGCTGATCACTGCACACAGCTGCAGTGGCAAACAACCAAACGACTTAAATAAGGAAGCCATTAATGCAAAAACAGCTGAAATATGTGCTGCTGATAATTCTGTCAGAGTGAATTAATCTTTAAATCTGGAACTGCCTCAAACATTAAACCATCTAATCAAAATAATCTCTCCTAATACATCATTTTCTACACCAGATCCTGTGGCCAAACTGGAAGTCTGGCTCTGGGCTGTGTTCCTTCTCAGCATCATAATACCACCATACTTCGCAGGCTTGATTTCCACCCGACCTTAGTCGTGATTGTTTCCTGTCTGTATCCTTAAGTGTGTCGTCACTTTGCTCTTTGGTTATAGGAGACTCACGCTTATGATGTCATTCTCTCTTTCTCCACCTGGGGCCTGTTTGCATGCTTAGTGCGAGACCTGAATTACACACGGACCTAAAGCAGGTACTGTGCTCAGATACTATACTCGAATACCATACTGGATGTGCTGTAGTCCTCATCCTCTGCAGACACAGCTGGCCTGGGGGGGGCATAAGCCCCTTGTTTTGTCGCTCATAAAGAGGCGGCCTAAGCGGACGATAGTTCCAAGGCGTGCCAGAGAGGAAATCCCGTGGATGTGCCTGACACCAAGTCAGGGGCTTACAATCCCATATCCAAAAACCCATACCGACAGTGAAGACCAGAGGTGGGTAGTTCAGGTCAAGAGAGTGAAAGTCCAGTTGTTTCAACCAATCAGTTGAGTATTAAAAAGTCACAGTCACAGAGTCACAGTCACAAATACTCAACTGGTTGGTTGAAATAAAATCTTGGTCTGGATTTACACTTTCTGGACCGGAATTACACATCTCTGGTTAACATGAGCCCTAGGAGTAGATGTCTCCAACTTGCTACAACCTCCAGCAGGTCCTAGACAAAATGTGGCCAAGACTGATCTGTGTTTGTACGTCCATGTTCTGCTGGAAACTAAGGCCTGGCCTCCTGTGGCAGAGATACCACTGTATCTGTCACAGAACCGCTGGGTCCATGAAACGAGACATGGAGAAAAATGCGTTGCCCATAGCAACAGGAAACAGAGACCGTTTATGGTCTGTGGTCTAGCTGGTACAGTTATGGTGCGTGGTCTTGTTGGTACTCTATCCTCATGTTGTATAAGCCAGTCTGAGGCAGGATTCTTCCCTGGTTTTAGAGAGAAGACCAAAATGATCCCATGCCTGTTCCATGAGACCAGTCTACAAAAAGATGTTAGATACCCCTCCCTCTGTTCTAGGGTGGGGGCATGGCTGTCACTATGGTGATTTAGGGTTATGAAGTCAATGCCTGTGGGCAGTAGTAACTGGCTTCATATTGTTATGGTCCTGCTGCCATATTTCAGTGGTCGTGGGGTAACAACAGACATCTGAAGGCACTCGGGGTTGGCATGGAGACACACCGAAATGGCTTCAGGTTCCACTAATGCAAAGGGCTTTACCCAAACACCACATAAGTGATAGTGCTGATGTGAGCGGAGAGCTGGGAGCTCCAAGGAGAAACAACACCTAAAAAATAGACGTAGTGTTCAGCAAATACTGGAGTAACTCAGAGTCATACTCCAAACCACACACACAGAAACACATCATGACAGGACGGTGGCCGCGGAGAGTTAAAGAGCAGCATAAAAGATGTGATTTAAGTTTCTGGCTGTGCATCACACGCCTGCAAATTCCCCATCAGATCTGTGCTCTGGTAGGGCACACTGCTCCGACAACCAACCCGAATCCCAGTCCTTCCCCAGTCCAGCCATTTTCCATTTTTGAACCCCACTGTGTGTATAATTTGTAGATGATGCCATTTTTTTAATATAGACATAAGCAGACAGGAGCCGCTCCCAAGCTCAAGAGTCCATGCTCAGCCCAGGAGTCCATGCTCAGCCCAGGAGTCCATGCTCAGCCCAGGACTCCATGCTCAGCCCAAGAGTCCATGCTTAGCCCAGGAGTCTGCACTCGGCTCGGAGTTCACACTCAGCCACAGCTTAGGAGTCTATGCTCGGCCTAGGAGTTCAGCTGAGCTGGCCCTGGGAGTCCGTTTGGCCGGCCTGGGAGTCCGCACTCAGCCTGGCCACCAGCTTCTTGTTTGAATTGCTCCTACTCGTCAGTCTGGGGCACGTCACTCCCTTGTTCTCACAGCATCTCCTGGCCACACTGAGAAGGGAAGTTTTAAACTGCAACCTGATGTTTATGGTGGAGGGGGCCCTAAGCCAGCTTTCATCTGGACTTTCAGGCCAATCTGGATTTTTGTGTCTTAATGACCCATGACACCAGTCTTCAATTATGGTTTGAAATGGAAACAAATGCTAACGCTTTTTCATTTCGGGAAAAAGCCTCAAGGCGTCTCTTCCTCCTTGTGTTTACATTTCTGCCGCATACAGTAATGACTTGTTAGTCAGGCAGCTACCAGCACTTCCCTGACTGCATCCCGCTGGGGGGGTCCAGGAAGTGCAGTGGCAGAATTAGTGATGGTGGTGCCAGCAGGTGGGATTCCCAAATGCTGTACATCATTGCCTTTTTAGTATGAGACGGGGACCAATAAATAAAGCAGTGATTCCCAATCCGGTCCTCAGGGACCCACAGACAGTCCACATTTTTGATCCTTCCCAGCTCCCAGCATGCCTGTACATGGAATTCTGTAGTCTGGATTGGCTGAGAGCCGGGAGGGAGCGAAAACTTGGACTCGGGGTCCCCAAGGAGTGGGTCAAAACAAACTGAAATAAATTAATGAAAGTAAGCCGTCTAAACGAGGTCACGTAAATAAGCCACTGATTATTCTGCCTACTGTGGACTGTGTACTCCTGACACTATGGGACATAGATTAACCCTAACCTTGCCAAATATACTGTACATCCTACTGTTATACCAGCCACTGAATTCCCTTGGTACAACCTGCTGTGATTTCGAGAAGCTAAAGTGTAGCCCGTACACGAACAGCTGGAATATCTCAATTGATATGGTTTAAAATGAAAGACTGAAAAAGCACCTGAGTGGAGGTCACGTGAGCTTATTCCAGGCAGGTCCTGCTAATCTTCCCGGCAGCACATGAAGACTGGAGCCAGCGGTCTTGCATAAACCAGCCCGTAAATGGGCAGACACAGGATGCCGGGCGGCCCGCTCTGTTTGACCAGGACATTCCAGAACATTCCACGTGCTGTCATCAGAATAACATTCCGTGCGGAGCCACTGGGAAGCCTGGTCACTCTATCAGAGCCCCTCACATCCACAGCGTTTTGGCGTTATCCATGACTCATGCACTGTGAAAACCAAATATTATTCTCTATTTGAGACAGAAGCTTAATGATCAGCCTCTCATAATGTGGGAAAGATAATAATAATAATAATAATGATGATGAGGGTAGGATATAAGACTTTTTTAATGCTGAGTGACAGTGGCCTGGCTGACAGTGACCTGAGTGACACTGGCCTGGCTGACAGTGACCTGAGTGACACTGGCCTGGCTGACAGTGACCTGAGTGACACTGGCCTGGCTGGCAGTGGCCTGGCTGACAGGCAAAAACAGAAACCAAATACAGCAAATCCCCAGCAAAGGTGCTAAAAACCTGCTGCTAAATTGTGGTCACCTTGTGCTGACTGGCTTCCCCTGAGAATAATCACCCTCAATGGGTTAGATTTTTATCATCATTCATATTCACTGAAGCGTCGGATGAGATGTATGTCTTCTTCGGCTGCAGCTTTCCAGCTCAGAGAACATTCCGGTAGGATGTAGATATCACCACACAACCGAAGGGCTCCTTCCTGTGTCCCTCCTGCCCCAGCACCCTCCCTCACCTCACTGGCAGGGGGCTTGACAGAGAAACTAGTCTGACTCACAGGTGACATTGTCACAAGTGTTCATCTTTGGTCAAATCAAAGTCCTTCATTCTCACGAGCGTCTTGAACACACATCTCCAGTTGATCTAAAGACTACATCCCCCAAGATCTTCATTAATCCCAGAGGAAAGGGTGTAGTGAGAGAGGAAAGGCTCCATGACTTCCTACTGATAGCAGCAGGAATACAGGCACGGGGCAGGCAGCAGGAATACAGGCACGGGGCAGGCAGCAGGAATACAGGCACGGGGCAGGCAGCAGGAATACAGCCACGGGGCAGGCGGCAGGAATACAGCCACGGGGCAGGCGGCAGGAATACAGCCACGGGGCAGGCAGCAGGAAGGAGGCGTGGAGCTGAAGGAGAGCGTACAGCAGGATGGGCTCTGCCAAGTGCTACACAGGATTCCAGCATCATTGGGCTCCAGAAACAAGGTGGTCTGTGTGTGCCGGGCCTGTTGGTCCGAATCCTTTTGGTTAGTTTTGTTTTTTTATAAGCAGTAAAATATCTGATGTCTTGCCTGAGCTAAACGTGGTTGTGCAGTTTGTTTATAGGCCCAGGTGCACTGCCTTGCTTGCTCACCGTTTGGATTGAAGCAACACACACCAGACCCATTCAGAACTTGCAGGCACGGGGGAGATGTCCCCCCCCCAAAGTTCAGTTTTGAAAACATCCCCCGTCAGATTTCACATCTCCCACTCCGTTCGGCCAGTATGCCCCAAGGCCGAGCTCCGTCTGTGCCGATGGTCCTGAAAGTCCTCACGTCGACATCAGATCTGGGAAGCCCAGTGGGGCGAAGCGGAGTCCTCCGTTACGCGGCATTCAGGAGCGCATGGTCTGCTGACGGCACACCCTAGCCCCGCTTCCATGCCCCAAAGAGCGACCATGGATAATTCACAGGGAAACATGCTCAGTCAACAGCTGGGAATTCTGGGAAACCACCTCTGCACCAGGACTGAAGTGTTTACATTTGTGTGTGACATTTGCTTTGCTCACAGACTCTGATTGTGGGTTCCAGAGTCTCACATCGTCCCCGACGGTCACGCTCTGACCCGCCACTGAGGGCGTCGCTCCCCAACCCAAGTTTAATGACTCAAAAATTTGTTTTTGAGTCGTGGCTTCAACACTGCACTAATTTGCCTGTGACAGAAACACCCTGCACTGTAATCACTTCACAGACAGGACTGAAATAAACACCAGGCGAAATCTCAATAAAAAGACACACATATAGTAGTAGAACCAGAATCATCTTTTTTTACGGCCTGAAACACAGAAGACTCAGAGAACCAACAGACTGGCTCAAATAATCCTTTACTCTTTTAATCAAAGCACTAGCAGTATTGGTGACATTAATTCGGTGTCCCATATGCCTGTTATTTAATCCTTTTTTCATGCTTTTCATCACCAACTTGCCAAGTAGCTCCAGGCAAAGCAGATAAACAGGCTGTGGTCTTCAAAGCTTAAGGAGGATGTGAACAAGACGATGAGTGAAGTCAGGTCTTCTGATAACACCTGCATGAACCTTCTAGTGCATGTGCAGAACTCAAGGTAGAGCACAAAAGAGTTTGAACAGCAACCAAAATCTCTGCAACGGTTTTTCCAAATCCTCAACGAGGTCAGACAAAGACAAAGCTACCTCTGGGAGAGAAGACTCATGCATTTAAGTTTTACTAGAAGCTTAACCCATGTGGAAAACGTCTATTAACAAAGATTCATGGCTGCAGTGTTTCCCAGAAAATTCGCAAAACATTTTATGCTTCTCCGCGGGTCCTCCCTGTCATCGTTTTGTAATATTCTCACTTGTGCACAGGGCCATATCGCGTCCCCCGTGGAGCGGCCTGTTTACCGTCACGGCAGTGTGAGCAAGCTCAGTGGTGGGGTGCTCTCCGTGTGCGACACAGGGAGTCCGGGTGCACAGTTCTGACTGAAACACACTGCTGGCCTCAGCTTAAGACTTTTCAAACTGCCACTGTGAATTTGTGGATCCGAGCTGTTTCACGCTTTCTGGATGAGAAGTTCCTCATTTGTAAAGTGGAGGAAAATTGTGTCTGAGATGGTTTGCTGAACGAAAGCTGGACCCTGCCGGGGAAGCCGGGGAGAGAGTCAGACACGTACATCTGCTGAAGGGCATGTTTAAAATGAGCTGCACCACCTGACCCCTGATTGCTGGCCCCTTCCTATATGTCACTGTTTCATAATCCAGTCCTCAGGGATCTGCTGACGGCCCATGTTTTTGCTCCCTACCAGTTTCCAGTAGGATCAAAAATGTGGACTGTCTGTGGGTCCCTGCGGACCGGATTGGGAAACACTGTTCTATGCAGATGGTGGTGTTTGAACCTCAGCAACAGTAGGGGGCGCCCTCTTGCCCTCTTGATCTCTTGAGCCCTGAATCCCATCCAGTGTCCCCTGGATGCCTACCTGCACCCAGCTCCTCTGACCCTCACAGCCTCTTCAGAGATCTAAACATCGAGGAGCAGCACTGGGGGGCCTTCAGGGTTTTTCCATGAAATGCCAGGAGGAAAGACATCCAATGGAAAGAAGGCTTTCGTGGCCCGAACTCAATGCTCTGTTGCTCTTTATGACATTGTTATAAGTCTGACTTGGATTTCGGCAAGGAAGATCTCACAGGTTCTGTGAACTTGCTGTAATGGTCCACAGATGTGTGTTCACATGCGCACATATTTTCAGACACTCAGTCATTCTAAATTACAGAACATTTAGCAGCAATATCAAGAATTAAATGAAAATCCGATAACGATCTCAGTTCTTTCTGTGTAAGACTTGTTACTCTCAGCAGAGTGGAAATGTCAGGTAATTAACAAGAAACAAAGGGGTTGGTTTTACTGAGGAATATAGCTGTCACAGACAGAGTGAGGGAGAGCGGCTTCAACAGAGCATTTGGATAAACGAGAAGATGTTTCATGGGTTGGCCGACGTCTACACAAAATCGCTGCTGGCTGCTTTTATCTCAGAATCTCCTACCCTGCAGTTTCTGCCAGACCACCCTGCAAAGCCCGCAATGCACCCAACTGCGACTCCACAACGTGCAGCTTAAAGTGGTGAACCACAAGCGTGATAGTGGACTGCAATAATTCAGCGCAAACGCCCAAGCAGTTAAAAGTGACGTCTGAACTGCACAAGCGGATTCTAGAGGTCAGTGTTTATATCCGGCATAAAAAACCTCTGTGTGTAAAAGTGTGAGAGAATGGGGGCACACAAGCTTCTCACGGCCCCATCTGGGGAGACACACCTTCTCCCCCACCCCTCCACCGCCTCAACATCAAACATCTGGCCAGGTGTGCAGACCACAGGACTGCCTTTATCCTCCCCTCTCTGTTACAGAGGCATCTTCCACATGCCTAACAATGGCTCAGGAGAAACACAGAACGACGCACACTCACATCTGAGGGACAGAATTTTACCGTAAACCTTGCTGCTGATAAAAACTCTTTGTCTACTTCTGATGTTTTTTTCCTTAGGTGAGGAACACTGGAGAGGGCAGCAGGTACACAGAGAAGGTGGCAGACAGGGCAGGTGACAGACAAGGGCACTGTCACGGCACGGAGTGCAGGAAGCCAGGAATCGGGGAACACAGGGTTAACGAGGGGGCGTGGCACACGGAAGGAGCGGACGATCGAGACAGGACAGGCGCGCACTCCCAAAAAGAGACATGTTCTGTGGCGCTAAGGGAAGCAGACGGTCCCATAAAGCTTGATGACGTCACGCTTACACAGAATATCCATCAGAGTAAATGAAACTCTAAACCTCAGTTGTAGGAAATGAATCTTAAAATAACATACAATTTCCAACCATGACTCTTTGCCATGTGCTTGACTGCTTCAAATAGCAGTAACTCTGCTTTCTGAAACCTTCCATATCGCCAGGGGATCTGCTAACGGGGGTAATGAGCAGAGCAGAGCAGAGCCCTCAGTATGTGCAATCAGCACCTTAGGAAATTATTGTAAGACTTAAAAAGGGGACCTGCCACCCCGGAGTGCGACACGGGAGAGGTGTAAGCGGTGAAGCAATGCTTCTGTACTCCAGCTCACGAGCAAATATTCCCTCACGAAAGGTTCTGCTGCAGGTGTGTGCGGGAACCCAAATTCGGGGAAGTGTGTCTGTGCCTCTAGCTCCCTTTGTAGGCTTATTATCCTTAACGAAAGTAGAAGTACAAGAAAACAATCTTTGTAAACGGCAATAAAAACAAGACATGAAATTAAATTCAAGAACTACAACTAAACAAGCACCACAAACAAATCAACCGAAATAAAATGAAAACAAATGTCCCGTATTTTCCATTATCGTCCTTAAGTACTCTTTAGCTCAAGTAGTGATTTGTTCATTTCTTCTGCTTGATGGAAACCATTCAAGGAAACGAAATGCAGTATATAGCATTTAGACGACAGTTGATGATACCTGGAAGAGTGTCCTGACCATCAGGAGGACATGGGGTGCAGTAGCTGTGTGTCCATGCCAGATTCTCCATAGAGCACAACTTTCAGTCCATCTCTAGAAGTAAAACGATTTAAACTGAAACTAAAATATGGAAAAACTAAAAGGTGAGAAACAGGTGGTGAAGACCGTCCGCTTAAAATCTAATAGAACCACAGTAAAGCTACAGTGGAACTCAAATGAAAATTGTAAATAATATAATAATAAAAGCTAAATTTAAAAATTCAATACTGTAATGACACTGCTGTGGATTTCCCAGGCACTTCAACAAGCAAAGATCTGGAAGGTGGACAACTGGGAAGGGATGTGGACCACTGGGAAGGGTGGCTCAGAAGAGCTGAGGTGAGAAGCAGGTGGTTAAGACCATCCGTGAGAAGCTCCCACTGCGAGAGGCAGCCTCGGGGGGGCTTGGGTAGGGCGCTAGCTGACCCCCATGTATGTGTACCTGACTTCCTGTCCTAGGGGCAACAATGTCCTCTTTGTCTTCTGCCCAGAGTCCACAGAGAGAGCAGTAAGGGAGCACTAGCTGTGTGTCCTGGCCACAGACTGCTAGTGTGCGGCACTGCCAAGCAAGGTCCCGACAGGAATAAAATAAAATATACAGACGCTGGGGTTGGCGGATTCAAAGACAGCTCAGCCAATCTCCTGCCTGTAAGCGAATCTCCTCTCAGTCGCCTTCCATTCATCATTGCATCATACACACGGCCTCAGCAAAAAACACATACTGGGGAATCAGGTCTGGTTCTTCTTAACAGCACATGCAACTATATTGCAAAAGATGACAGACATTCCTAATATAACATATAGAAATAATATCCAGGCTTAAGTGTTCAGTCACATGAACTTATGTTATTGATTTATGGCTGCTAAGCTGCATTTTATCGTTTTGGAAGAACAATTGAACAATGTTTATATAAATGACACTTTTATGGTATAATTAAGGGCACTTTTCCTTTTGGTAAAAATGGAACAAAAATGGCAAAGCTTAAATTTATGAATGTGAAAGATTTTTTTTTAACCCAAACAAGGAGGGTTTAACTGGCAATGACATCTTTTTATTACTGGAACATTATACACAGCATGGATAAAACACTGGCCTTTGTGGCTACAGAATGACTTGCCCTGGTGGGTCTGCACAGAGAGCTTCCTCGGGGAACATATTCTGTTTCGTGAGGAATGGAGTTAGTCCAATGAAGGAGGACAGAAAAATCTCAGCTAAGGTAGTGATGGATGGGGTTAGAGGGGCTAAAGACCTGACTGCACGTAGGCCTTCTGATTCGACCTCCTGCAAATACAAGCTTTCAGCTAAAACAATACTCCTGTCATCTAACAAGACGCGAGGTACTCTGAAATTTAGTCTTAGAGAGAATGCGTACCGCCCTCTAGTGCTCAGAACGAAACCTGCAACTTAATAACAATGCAACAGCACTTTGTATTACTTTGTGATGCGAAGTGTAGATCTATGAGAGGTGGAACGGCAAACGGGGTCATCAGCTACTGTTATACAAATTCAGACGACATTAAACCATTAAACCAGACATTAAAGAATATATACAGTGACCATTATCAACAAGTTCTAAGGCGAGCCTGGGACTAGTCCTCTGCTATTAGCAAAAGCAACGAAAATCATGACGAGAACAAGAAAATCCTCTGAATGCGCTAATGGGGTAGCGCTACCATCTACTGGTGCTATTTGATTCAGTAATTCTTTGGTGCCGATTTCTAATGAAGAAACATCCATCTTTAAACTAACGCATTTGCTGCTCAGGATCATAAGAGTTTTACAAGAATTTTTTATGTGCGCAAGATAAATATATAGCAAAAAGCATATATATAGCCTATATATATAACTTTGTGATTATTATGGGCACAACAACACTTTGACCACTAGACCTGAAGAGAGATTTAAAGCAATGAACTTTGAGCATTTTAAGTTGTTATTGATAAATACTATTTCAAGCAGCGCACCCGCTATTATTACCATATATTACTATTACTACCACCACTGTTAGTATTATTATTATTATTATTATTATTATTATCAGGTCTTATGTATTTATGAAGCTGGAACAGATAATATGTAGAGATGCACGGGATAAAGGTCTAAAAGTACTGGCCCACCAAATGTTAATAATTCATTGTTGAATTTGGCTCATAGAGCAGTCTTTCGTTTTCATTTGCGGTAGCACGTTTGGCAGGTTTCACCATTTTTTTCTGAATATAAAGAACATATGTGACTCATTTTCCTTATTGTGCTTGCTATAACTTAGAACGGTCACTCAAACCTGTCTGAGTGAACTTAAAAGGATTTTTACTTGAATAACATGTTGATCTGTACTTCGTATTTGTATTTTTACTTAAATATCGAAATCGAGTACATTTTCCGGCACTGCACCTCTCACTGTGTTTAAACTGCTCCAATCAGTCAGTGATTACGGACCCCATGATCATGTACTGGATAAGCAGATGCAAGCCGTATGGAGTTCTTCAAATTTAAATATTGTTCTGTATTCATTTTATTCCTACAGGTGGCAGCACATCCAAACCCTACCCTGTTTATACTGGCTTGCATTCAATTAGCCTACAGTTTGAATACATTTAACTTTATATTCATGTAGTTTTATCATGTTTAGATGACATTCATCCATAATGCCCTCCATTCATTTTTTAAAACTTCCAAAGTTAAAGACAAGTTAAAGCGCACATCGGAACACACGAGTGATACGCCGCATGCGTGCTGCTCGCGTGCGCCGCCACGTGGTGCGAGGGTCGAGGGGGGAGTCCACTCTTGGTTTATCCCCGGGTCCGAAGGGGAAAGCTAAAAAAAACTATGGCGGCAATCCGGTAAAAATGAGGCATTTCAAGCCTCCTACCTCTGATCATCTTGAAACCGCAGGCCGCCGTTTTCTCGTTTCTACATGCCCACCTGTACTTAGCAGAGCAGTTTTTCTGTAAGTCAGTGGAGCAGGCGAATGTAAAAGGTCCATCGTGACAGTTAAAGCCCTGCTATTTCCTTCTTAAATACCCGCTTATTTTCCCCACCCTAACTGAACATGACCCACACTGAGCATTAAATATGATTGAGGGTGGCAGAAAGCGAGAATACGCGCGATTCATACTCTGCGCAAAAATTGGGAACCTCCGCGCGTGGCCAGTGGGGGTCGTTGTTGAGTCTGTTCAGTACAACTCATCAGCCATGTCGCCCGAAGCGCTTCTGCTGAAGCTTTGTGTTTTTGCACTTTTCTCATTAAATAATTTGTAATGGGTGCATTGCATGCAATAAGACTGCAACAAGTGTTACATGTGATGAAGGGAATGCACATTGAGACACAGCACTTACGTTATAATCTCCCCGCCTTTGAAGTGAGAAGATGAATCGAAATGAAACGTTCTATCTGCATCTTTCATCTGAGTCCTTTTTTTTTACCTGTCAGTACTTTGTCTGTTTTCGGAAGCATAACTCCCCCTACTTCCCCATCACAAACGGTATAATTGTTCTTCTGCAGAACGTTTGATGGCATTTCCAATGTTCATCACTTCATCCTGACATCCCTTCTGTTGTGGGCGAGATTTATTGAGTGGGCAGTAGCCTCAAATGCCTGTGTAACAAAAGAAAAAAAAATAAGCACGAAAGCATCCAGCATCTGAAATGGCCCATAATGGTCTCGGATTGATCTGTTATGCATGCGCGATGTTACACTCGTTCCCAAGGCAACAAGCTACTTTTTTGTGAATGGATCAACTCACGTCAAGCTCATCAGAGTCTCTGAATCTGCTCTTGATAAATATTCTAAGGCTTTAACACTGAAAAGCCCTCTGAAGATCGAATCCCCCTTAGAGACAGGATAATATCAGGACTGAGGCCCCGGAGGAGCTGAAATTAATCATCTCATTCCTGTACAAGGACGAGCAGGAAGGGACCTTCCACGTGTATGTGTGCTACAACATCCTGTCGCATTAACACTGGGGAGTCGAGTTTGTGTTCGTTAAGGAAGTTAGCTTGTGGATTCAGAAGGATACAGGTTCAAATCGCCTGGTGAACCCTCAGCCTCACCTCATTCTGCAGTAAGCCTACCCTATTTATGCAGCCAGCTGCATTACTGACCATAGGATGCTGAGATGGGCGGCCCTGGGGCCCCCTACTCAGGTGTGTGGGGGTCACCTCTGCAGCACATTTCAGGAATGCCTCAGACCTCCGAGTGTTTGTTCAGGCTTATTTAGGGTAAACAGGACATGTTGATTCATATCGTTTGTATCTCATTCTTTGAATGGCTCGCACATTCCTTGGAGTTCATCCCTCTGACGAACATGAGGACTGGCTTAAAGATGCTGTCTTTTGGTCGTTTGTGAGTCAGTCTTTAGAAGGTCCGACTTTCTTTCCCCAAGAACAATCACAAGAGATCACCTCTAAGCTTCACTACCCCGGCTTCAAACAGCATAAAATTCATGAGATCACATGAAGATTCAACCACACACTCAGAGCTTGGTGGCAAAATTACACAATCTCTGTACTGAAAGCAGGACAACTATATCCGAAAGTGTAACAGCTGGGATCAACGGAAACGCAGTGTATTATATAAGCAGTAACTAAAATCAGTCCTCCAAGGAGTCAGTGTTAAAATTGACATAATTTAAAAGACACAAAAAAAGAGTTCACCAGTCCAGGCTCATTAGAATCGTCTGCAGTGGCCGATCTCTGTGAGATCTGTAACTACTGCATTATCACTGCCTGCGTCTCTCCAACAGTCCAGCCCAGTGCACTTTGCTCACACTGCTGTTCCATGTCTTAAAATCATTTGTCACCTGTGTTTCATGGAATTCTCCAAAGATCCCAGCCTTATTAATCACGGCCCGGCTGAATGACATTGACGAGACATTTTCAGACTTCTCAAACAAGGGATTACAAAGGCATTTTAAAAGCACTCACAGAATGTCAAAGTTCACCCATGGCCCACATTTAATCGCGATCGTGTCCCTGGTGACAAATTGAGTTTTTTTTGTTTTCACATCCGTGAGAATACCACAGTAGAGCAATGCTGACCTGCAGACGGTGGCAGTAAATTACAGGGGG